>PJEM01008425.1:0-24447 GCA_004023845.1 Helogale parvula
AGCTTATGGGCAAGTAATAAATTGTATCATTTATCTTGAATGTATCATAGATAAGCTGCTATATAATGATTGCCACTTCAGATAGCTGTGAAATTAGGTGATTAACTAGTTGTTACTTAACCTTCTAATTTCTGTATAAGTCTAATTACATGAAATAGAAGTTGGGGTTTTGATTTTTTACTTTGCTTTTCTGTTTGGAATGTCATTGTAACTACTGTATTGTAAATGATGGAAAATAACTGCATATGTTACAAAAAATAAATTGTGTTATATTAAAAAAAAAAAAGCATCTGACTTCAGCTCAGGTCATGATCTCACTGGTTCTTGGGTTCAAGCCCCACATTGGGCTCTGTGCTGACAGCTAAGAGCCTGGAACCTACTTCAGAGTCTGTGTCTCCCCCTCTCTCTCTGCCTCTCCACCACTCATTCTCTGTTTCAAAAATAAAAACACTAAAAAACATTTTTTTTAATTAAAAAAAAAAAAAAAAGACATGCCAGGTTGGCCCTTGGCTGGTGTGAGAACCTAGATATGGGGAAAACTAATATCCACCCCCAGAGGTAATAAGAATGGCTCACTGTGCCCAAACTGTACCCAAAAATGTGGTTCATGTTCAAGACCTGTCTTCCCTCCAGGAACCTGGAATTTTACTGTGTGACAGGCAGAAGGTGCCTATATGACAATTCCCCAGTAACAATCCTAGGCACTGTGTCTCTAAGGAACTTCAACTCTTGGGCAACATTTTGCACATACGTGCTGTCACAATTCCTTGCTGGAGCAATTAAGTGTGTCTGATGTGACTCCAATGGGAAAGGCACTGGGAGAGGTTCAGCTTGGAAGCATGAGTCTAGTTTTCTCAGACTTCACCTCATATGCCTTTTTCCTTTGCTGATTTTGCTTTGTATCCTCAACAGTCCTAAATACAATCCCTACACACCAACCCTGTCAGTGACCAAAATGAAATGTCTTCTGGAGGTAATGGAGGCCCATTTTGTGGCTTTCTTCTCTCAGATGTATACAGAACCCATCCGAGACATCTAGATTTTATCATAAAAATGATCCTGGAAGCTACATGAATTAGTTTAAATATATTTTAGGGAATGATGAAGTAGGAGAGACTAGATAGATGCTTACCAAATCTGTTTTCTCTTCCTGGCTAAACAGCTAGACTACATTTCTCAGCCTCTCTTGCATAGATGTGGCCAGATTCTAAGTTCTAGCCAATAAAATGGAGGCCAAAAATGATACCGGCCACTTCTGGACCTGGTCCATAAAACCTCCTACTCATGCCCCCCTGGTTTTTTTCACCATCTGCCAGCTAAATAAACAGTACTCCTTCTAGAGAAAAACAATGCCACAAGATGGAAAGGGCCTGGGTTCCTGAATTACCACACACAAAGCAACCTTATGAACACTCTCAATGAAAGTTTTCTGAGGAATGGGGAGTATAAATGTCTACACTTTTAAGGCACTGGTATCTTGGGGTTGTTTATTACAACATTAACCTGCTTTGCCTACTAACAGAGGGCATGATCTGGTAAACATTTTTAGAAACTACTCTTGACAATGTGAAAAACTGAGAAAGAGGAGGTCACAAGGAAATTTAAGAATATTAGAGGGAGAGGCGCCTAGGTGGACTCTTGATTTCAGCTCAGGTTATGATCTCATGGTCTGAGAATGAGCCCCTCCCCCACTCAAGCACATGCTCTCTCACCTCACAAAAATAACAAAAAAAAGAATATCAGAGGGAAAGCAAAGTGAATGCATTCAAGAGAGAACTTCAAGGACTCTGAAATTGCGTGAATAAGCAAGAGAATTGAAGGAAAAGGAGTCGTCAAATATATTTCCACTAAGCACCTGGGTTCCAGTTACTCCTGACATGAAACAACTGAGAAGAGAAAGTTTACATGACAAGAAAGAAAATGAAGAATTCAATCTGGACATGACTATGAATTACAGCCTGCAACATAGCAAAAGGGAGCTACAAATAATAGATCTGGGAGTCATCAACTTATAAAAAAGACAGCATAGGAGAATTACAGAATGAAAATAAGAGTCTAGAGAGAATCCTAAGGAAGCTCAGCATTTAAGGGTGGATACTTAATTAAGTATTATTTATTTATTTATTTATTATTTATTAAATATTAAGGATAAAGAGGAACTCAAGAAGGGAAATGAAGAGTAGCCTCAGAGGTGGAAGAAACTTAGAATGCATAATACCAGAAACCAAGCAAAGTCCTCTACTTAGTGGTAATAAGTAAAACTTACAAGCAGCATCCCTAAAGAGAGCCTTAGGGATGATCCCAAATGTCCATTGTGGCAGGCAACCTCTAAAACAACCCCAACAATCCCTAAAATGTCTATCCTTATATAATCCCCTCCCCTTACAAGGGGGCTGGACCTTAAGTAAGGCTTCAAAAGAAGAAAGTAATCATTTCCAAGAGTAAGTTACAAAAAAGACTGACATCTGTGTTGTTTACCTCTAATCCTGTTCTTTAAGAAAAGCCAGCTGACACGCTGTAAGTAACCCTACGGAGAAGACACATGTGGCAAGCAACTGATGTCTCCCAACCAACAGCAAGAATTTGAAGCCAGCCATATGTCACATGAATGTGCTCGTAAGATCTCGGGACCCTCCAGCCTTGAGATGACTGCAGACTATGAGTACCTGCACTGCAACTCTGTGAAAGACACGGAGCCACAAGCACCTAGCCAAGCTGTGCCTATGAAAGAACAAAAAAGGTTAAATAGCTAAATTTGGGGGTATTTTGTCACGCAGCAATTGATAATTAATATACCTATAGTCTGTGGGAATCATGGGGGAAAGTTTTTTTTTTAAGTTTACTTATTTTGAGAGAAAAAGAATCCCAAGCAGGCTCCACCCTGTCATCGCAGAGCCAGATGCAGGGCTCAGTCCCACAAAACAGGAGATCATGATCTGAGCTGAAATCAAGAGTTGGATGCTTAACCAACTGAGATACCTGGGTGCCTCCATGGGGGAAAGATTTTAAAGGGTATAGTTGGCAATGTATCAGAAGTATACAGAAATTATAAATTATCAGAAATAGCAGCTGAATTATCTTTGATAACCTTCGAGAGGAAAGTCTGTGGCTACCAGAAGGCAGTCCAAGACTCCTCCATAAAGTGGATAATGCACTAGGACCTACTTCAAGCCCCAGCACCTCCAAAACCTCCCAAACCACTTCAGATCATCTACGGAAGAATATGCTCATCTACCTCCCCTCTCCTTCAATATGTATGCTGCACTATAAAATTAGGGGCGCCTGGGTGGTGCTCAGTCAGTTAAGCATCAGACTTTGGCTCAGGTCATGATCTCACTGTTCGTGGGTTCAAGCCCCGCATCGGGCTCTGTGCTGACAGGTCAGAGCCTGGAGCCTGCTTCAGGTTCTTTGTCTCCCTCTCTCTCTCTGCTCTCCCCATCTGTGCTCTCGTGCTCTCTCTCTCAAAAATAAACATTAAAATTTATTTTAATTTAATCATAATGTTCACTATCGTTTCATGTGTATTATCCTTTATATCAGCTTCCAGAGACATGCCTTGGATTTATTCTACAGCTCTTCCTCACCATCACTACCAATCAGCTCTGAGGGCACTGAAAACATTCCAGAACTCTGAAACCTACAATACCAATATCAATTTCTAGGTCCCTAAAATATAATTTGACTAGGCCTAACAAAAAGGAATATGTAGTCAAAGTTTGAGAAAGTTCTTCCACCTTCATCACCCATGAAATGGAGATAATTTTCCATAATCTCATTTTAGGTTGGTTTGTCTTTAACTGTAGAAGCATCTTTATGTTAGGTATCACTAAGAAATTTTACTTGACAGTATTTTTCTTAGGACAAGATGCATCTTAATTTCAGAGATGTTAAAATGTTGAAAATTTGTTTTAGAATCAGTGAAATGTTATTCCTTCTCTTTCCATAGTCTTTTCAAAAGTGCCACTGTGAAATTAAATTTTAAGTAACTGGTGATTTTTTTACACCAATAATTAGCTCTAAATTAAATAAGATAATCCTGACAACAAATCTGAACCTCAAGAGGCTATCTACTAGAACAAACTAGAAGGCAGTGTAATCTCCAAAAGTTTTTATTTTGCTTGTTTTTAATTTTTATATTGGTGGGGGAAGCAAGGGAGAGGGGGCAAAGAGTAAATGAATCTCAAACAGGTTCCAAGCTCCATGTGAAGGCCAACGCAAGGCTCAATCCCAGGACCCCAGGATCATGACTGGAGCTGAAACCAACCAACACTCAACCAACTGAGCCACCCAGGCGCCCCTTCTGAAACACTATGAAATGCATAAGAGTGGGAGAGATGAAATAAACATCACACAAACGAAAAACTATCCTGCCCAAATACCAACAGTGCTCCTGCTGAGAAAATGGCTTTTGCATCCACCTTCTGTAAGATGAGCCCTAGATATGAACACCTAGGGTCTGGCTTTCTACAAAGTAAACACAAAGCCATGGACAACTTAAATTCATCAGATGATAAGAAATAGTATATCGCTTTTGTGAAGTGGATACCACAACTTATCAGAATTTATACATTCTATGTACTAACCCAGTCAATTATTTGTTGAGTACTGACTATGTCAGGTATTTAAGATACATCAGTGAAGAGACATACATATTTTCCTGCATTCCCACTGGAGGTGAAAAACAGTAATCATTAGAAATTATGAAACATGTTAGAAGATGCTAAGTACTATAGAAAAAGAAAAACATCAAGGTAAAAGTGAACCATAAGTGAAGATAGGAAGGTTGCAATTTAAAGAAGTCTTTGAGCAGACTTGAAGGAACTGAGGGGTTTAGCCATGCACATATCTGAGAGAATGTTCCAGGCAGAAGGATCAATCAGTTGATGTAAAAGGCTTCTCCTAAGAGCGTGTGCGGCCTGTGTTAAGGCAAAGCAAACAGGCCAAGTGTACTTGAAGGAAACCAACTAGGGGACAGGAATGATAAGCTGGGGGGAAATGGAGAATACCTTAGCAGGTACAGAGCAAAGTTAAATCCTGTAGATAATGAGAAGGACTCTGGCTTGGGGGGCCTGGTGGCTCAGTCGGCCGGATATCTGACTTCAGCTCAGGTCATGATCTCACTGCCCATGAGTTTAAGCCCTGAGTTGGGCTCTGTGCTGGTGCTAACAGCTTGGAGCCTTGGAGCCTGCTTCAGATTCTGTCTCCATCTCTCTGCCCCTCCCCCTGCTCACACTCTGTCTCTCTCTCAAACATAAAAAATAAAACCTAAAAAAAATTTTTTTTAGAGAGAGAATTCTGGCTTTTATTAAAAACAAATGGAGAATCAACATGGTCTGAACATGATGATACAATGTGACTTAAAATACAAGAATCACTCTAGATGATGAACTGAGAACTATAGGGAAGCAAGGGTAGAAGCAAGGTAGATAACAGCACATTAAGAGAGAATGAGTCACTGAAACCCAACACAGAAAAACTCTACAAAGTTATATAAAAATATGTCAAAACTAAGTATATCAAGCTACCATACCAATGTTTTGTGGTTGCCAGAGAACTTGAGAGCTTACTGATTCAGGCATGACTAAATACTTTCATGTAATTTCTACATTTTACATTTAGATAGACAACCTCAAGTTCTGTAATCTTAGGCATATTTGTCTGTTTGAAAAGGGGAGTATTTTTTTTTAAGATTTTTAAGTTTTAAGTTCTCTCTACACTCAACGTGGTGCTTGAACCTACAATCCTAAAAGATCAAGAGTCACATTCCTCCACTGAGCCAGCCAGGAATGCCTTTTGCCTTTTGTGTTAACATTATCTTATCTACTTCTTTACATATAGATAGATGATAGATTTTCTTAAGTAATCTCTACACCCAACATGGAGATCGAACTCATGACCCCAAGATCAAGAGTCATAGGCTCTACCAACTAAGCCAGCCAGTGACTTTAGGAAAGGAGAATGTTCTTAAAATAATCATGCCATTAACAGTGGGCATATACATGGTAGACTTAACTCTCCATTATCCAAACTAAAGACTGAAAAACAAGTGTGACTAATCCAATCATAGATATCCCAAAATTATGCATTACTGAGCTCAGAAAACTCCCAAAAAAAGTATAATTTTTTATTTAGATCCTAGCTAACAAAGGATAAGGAAATATCCAATGGCATAATGGTCAACAAACAGTAAATAGGTGTGAAATGAGATAGTAACAAATGGGACACGAGCTAACCTGTTTCCTAACCATGCCACTTTACACAAGCAATTTTACTCAACTCAACAGAATCTTAAAGATGTTAAAGAACAGTATGGGGGGGCGCCTGGGTGGCTCAGTCGGTTAAGCCTCCGACTTCGGCTCAGGTCAGATCTCACGTTTGTGAGTTCGAGCCCCGTGTCGGGCTCTGTGCTGACGGCTGGCTCAGAGCCTGGAGCCTGCTTCCGGTTCTGTGTCTCCTTCTCTCTCTGCCCCTCCCCCTCTCATGCTCTGTCTCTCTCTGTATCAAAAATAAATAAAACATTTTTAAAAAATTAAAAAAAAAAAAAAAGAACAGTATGGGGCGCCTGGGTGGCTCAGCTGGTTAAACATTCGACTTCGGCTCAGGTCATGATTCTCATAATGGCTCGTGACTTCCAGCCTGTGTTAGGCTTTGTGCTGACAGCTCAGAGCCTTGAGCCTGTTTCAGATGCTGTGTCTCCCTCTCTCTCTGCCCCTCCCCTGCTGTCTCTTTCACTCTCTTGCTGTCTCTCAAAAATGAAATGAGGGGCACCTGGGTGGCTCAATCAGTTGAGTATCCAACTTAGGATCAGGTCACGGTCAGTGGGTTCAAGCCCTGCATCAGGCTCTGGGCTGACAACTAGCTCAGAGCCTGGAGCCTGCTTCGGATTCTGTGTCTCTTTCTCTCTCTGCCTCTCCCCTGTCCACGCTCTGTCTCTTTCTGTCTCTCAAAAATAAATAAAATGTAAAAAAAAAAAAATTTTTTTAATGAAATGAAAAAACGTTAAGAAATTTAAAAGCATATTTTAAAAAAAGATGTTAAAGAATATTTAACAACCTCTTGCAAATAGTTTCAGAATTTTACAAGAATTAATCCAGTCCATACATTAGCATAGTTTGAAATACTGTTAGTGTTAGAAAACAAATCCCTATTTCCTTAAAGCAAGCTCTTAAAGCAACAGGAGGAAATCACATATTAGGAGTAAAGGGCTTGAACTCATGACCATGAGACCAAAAGACCCATGCTCTACAGACTGAGCCAGCCACGCACCCCCCAACAAATCCCTATTTTTTAAAAACTGAGGAAGTGGAGAACCAGAAAAGTATGCCTACTCCAAACTCAGAAAGGAATCAAGTTTTTGACCTGGAATCAACTTAATATTCAGAAGCATCTTCCTAGTAGTAACTGCAAAAGTATAAAGCTACGTAGTATATAACATACTCGATTACTAAAAATATAACTACACCAAGACAAAACTTACTCATATATTTGTTAGAATTCAACTCACAGTGAAGAACATTTTAAAACCTAAGTCCCTCCCCATCGTTTGGAAGTTTTAACAGAAGTGCAAGCTAATTTACACTGAGGTTTAATAATGAACACTCACAGTAACTCCAAAAGAAAAGACCACCTTTCCGTCAGACTAGAGTTTTCTATTTTTATACTGAAGAAAAGAAAAACTCAAATTCTTGGTCTTGTCCTCCAAAAACTTACTGGGGGGAAAAAATCTACTTGTTTTAATAACAGCTAAGAAAATCTTACCCAAATACACATTGGTGGTATCTCACAATACATGTATGTCAAGCCATTACACTCTACATATAAAACTTATTTATATACTCTACATATACAACTTACACCAACTGTGTGTCAATCATGTCAATAAAACAGGAGGAAATCACATATTAGGAGTAAAGGAAAAATTTCCCTCGGTAATTAATTACCTAAGAAACAGTTTAATTCTAGATACCAGATTAGTTTTTTTTTTTTAAGTCTATTTACTTACTGTGTGTGAGAGAGAGAAAGAGAGAGTGCGAGAGAGCAGAGCCCACACAAACAGGAAGGGCAGAGAGTAAGGGAGAGAATCCTAAGCAGGCTCCCCACTGTCAGCACAGAGACCAATGTAGGGTTCAAACTCACAAACCATGTAATCATAACCTAGCTGAAACCAAGAGTCAGATGCTTAACCAACTGAGCCACTGAGGTGCCCCTAAGTCTATAGAATTATTATTAACAGACATAGCATGATATGCTAAACTCTAATCCACTAACTGAAAGTGAAATCCTGAACAATCAACCTCAAGAGATTTTAATTGTACAATGACCAAAATTCTTTCAAAAAACAAATGGCTGACCACATAGATGATGCTCACTTTTTTGATGAACAAATTCACAGGTCTCTTCCTTGAACTGAACTCAGAATGTGAAAATACAGAATGAACACTAGGGTGGAGTAGGAAAACCTGGTCTGACCTTAAACTAAGTCACCTTACTTTCCTCAGCTCCAATTTCCTAAAGAATCATACCATAATTCTGTATGACCAGCTTTCAAGGTTTTTTCATTTTTTTTAATGTTTTATTTATTTTTGAGAGAGAAAGAGACAGAGTGAGCAGGGGAGGGTCAAAGAGAGAGGGAGACACAGAATTCGAAGGCTGACCACTGGCTCTGAGCTAGCTGTCAGCAGAGCTAGATGCAGGGCTCGAACCCACCAACTGCGAGATCATGACCTGAGTCGAGATGAAGTCAGACACTTAACCAACTGAGCCACACAGGTGCCCCTCAAAGTTTAACTATCTAAAAGATGTCAACAGGATTATAAATATATAGTGCAAAATAAATTCTCTATAAATCTTCCCAAGTGTAACAAGTATGTTTCAACTAAAATTCAGGGCAATTACATGTTTTTGTGGGGAGGGGGATGATTCCTTACCCACTATAAAATGATGTAGAAAACCTACTACAAGGCAAAACAGTATATGCTATAGGTAAGTGAAACTGGCCAAAAGGTATGTAAGAAATCAATCTTGCTTAGGAAAATCGGGGAAAAGATTTTTATAGACAGTATATTTATGTCTGAACTGAAATGATGAATGTTTTGGTAGATACAAACAATGACATTCCAGATAAAAGGGGCAAAGATGTATTCAGGAAGCACTGTACAAGTCTTTGACTATAGCATAAGACAGTATGAGGATGCCACAGGTAGGGAGAGATCAACAGTTAACAAAGCTCTAGGACAAGGGATTTGAAGGACTTTTGAGCAGAGGATGGTTATTTCCAAACCAATGATTTAGGAGGCAATTTGGGCATTAAAAATTCACTATATTCCTGGAATCATTTACACCTGGAATGTACTAACATATTACTTATGTAATTAAAAACACCAATAAGTGATTAAAAAAACTAATAAGCAAATCACAGGGCAAAGACAGTGGAGATTATTTAGAAAGCTAGTGCAAAAAAGACAAAAGGGGGTGCCTGACTGGCTCAGTTGCTAGAGCATGGGACTCTTGATCTCCAGGCCGTGTGTCGAGCCCCTCGTAGAGGGGAGAGAGGGAGGGAGGGAGAGAAGGTTGGAAACAAAGGGATAACTATGTGGACTATGATTAGTCTACATAAAAATTTTAAACATTACATTTCAAAACTATGAGCTATAACTCCAAGGTGACAAACTTTCAAACTAATTATCTGTGAAAGGGAAAATGCTGAACTCTTGATGAGGATTAAGAACAGTAAGATGACACTTTTCGAAATATAAGTTCATTCCCCTTTATATTTTAAATAATCAGTCCAACAACACATACACACAAAAACACGTCTCCTGCAAACCATTTAACATCACATTCAACATTTTAGGAATTTCTACCTAACAACTGTTAACAAAATTAATGAAGACATTTTATCCTGTAGGTTTATGCTGAGCTTTCCAGCATTAAAAACAAAAATGCATTTCTTAAATCTATACCCTACACTTCCAAAGGCTGCATTTCCCTCAAATCTCAACACAGGGTTTCAGATTAAGTCTACACCTCTAATTACTGACTCTTCAAACAGTGGTTTCAATGAACAACTTGTTTTATTTGCTTTGCCACATCCTTACAAATGAATGAAAAGTACATTAAAATAGTGTGTATATATAGGGTGCTAAAGGTTTTGAGCCCATTTTAGCTTTGAAACATGCTTCTCAAAAACTGTGAGCAAACAGAAAAGGAACGGTAGGATTTTTCTATATATAAGGTCTTAAAATAAGACTCAGTGGGATACCATTTTGAAAGGTCCCAGCAGGAAGTTCAGTTTGGTCACAGGGCCATTTAAGAAGTGCTTCAGCTAATATCTTTAAATGACTTGAAAGTTATAATAAAGTATACCAAGTTCATAAAATATAGCATTTCAAAATGGCAGGCTATTATTTTTGTTCATTTGAGAAGCATAAACATCTTACCAAAATTTAGTGTCTTAAACAATGTGTGAGCATTCAATTAAAATTATTATATGGACAAATTACCTTCCATAGCACTGAGTGCCAAAGATCTGTTACCTCAAGGAATGAAATAAAAATTCAAGTTCATCAATTTAGGCTGGTTAAAAAGAAAGCTTTTCATAAGTAAGTCAGAATCTAAATAAAAACATACTCGGAAAAAGCAACATGCAAGGATAAATATGAGCTTAGTCTTTAAGCATGTCTTTAAGAGATAGCAAGCATCTCCTCAAAGTTTAAAAAAAAAAATCTTTGGGCTTTTAAATGACACAAGCCAAAGTTAGAAGGATGTCAGAGAACTTAGCCTGACAAGATTCCATGTCGAAGAGACAGGGATTTAAAGGCCCAGTATAAAGTTAGAGACTAGAGAAAAATACTAAGCTAGAAACTAATCCATTTGAGTTAGGAGTGCAGAGCACTTCAGTTGAGTTCCACCATAATGCCACAAAACCCTACCTCAAACTTTTAAGGTTACAATCTTAGGCAAGAAAGGGCAATACTTTCAGTTATTAATGGTCAAATCTTTGTGCCTTGGTTCCAATGAAGGGCTTGGGACCCACACTTGTTGAAAAGGGACCAACCCTCTCAACTTTCAACAAGTTTAATCAACATGCTACCATTTCAGTAAAAGTACAACTAGATGCCTAAAACTTTCTGTATCCTCAGCTCCTTTTCTAAGACAAGGTAACGATTTTCAGTGTCCAAAACAAGAGTATTTAAACTGTTACCATATATTTTACTAGCAAAAACACTATGCTGCCAATCTTTGGAAAGGTAGGAATGTCAACCTGAGTCACAGATTACTAACAGGTTACTACCGAATACCTCTACAAAAACAGGTTTGTTCTTCATCTGTTTGATCTGCTTTCTAATTTTTTAATCGTCCTCCCATTATTTTTACCTATGTATCCCTCTACCTACAAAACGGATTACCACGAAAGCAATGTTCTGAATACCCCCCCCCCCAAGTACGCAATTATTTTGACTCAATTATTGACTGTTAAATCTCCCAAGGCACTAGAATTAGAAAAATAAGGCGGGAAATTAAGCATCGTTACGCCGTTTACAGCGAGAAAATAGGCTTTTTCTTGGAGTCCTAAGAAACGTGACGTTTGATTGGATGGCCTGAGGGGAAGTTTACTTCTCAAAGTTTATTTGAAACGTAGCATTTCCAAACCCACAGATATCAGGCATCTCCTTTTTTAAACTACAAATCTTACTCCTAGCGGGCGTAATTCTCCGTTTGAGGCCAGGTGGGTGAATTCTGCAGAGGAACTGGTAACGAGTAAGAGGATTTTGTGGGCGGCCTGAAGCAGTCCCTCCGAGACCTGCAGGGAGGAAATCTCTGCCCAGCATCGAGGCCTACAGACGTCCAGCTCACTAGGGTGGCACCTCCCACGGGCGAGCCGAACCCGCCGTCCCAGCACAGACACCGGCCCGAGCGAGCGAGGGCCGACTTCGGAGAAAGTCTGAGCGCCCCGGCGCGCGAGTGGAACAAAACCTGTGGCAAGAAGTAATGAGGAAGTGCGGGCTCCCGCCTGCCCCTCCCACCGGCGGACACCCGAAACACCAGGGGTTTGACAACGTGCTGGGGGCAGAGGGAGTGGGACTGCCAGCTCCGGGGCGACCAGAAAGAACCAGGAGCCTCCCAACTACTCCACGCACGGACCCTCGCCTCTGGAACTAGGCCTCGGGGGCCCAAACCCACTGCACCCGTCAGGAAGCCCCGAGAGAAAGGGGCAGTTGAGAAGCTCGTGGGGTCCGAGGAGGCTGCAGCCCGCGCGAAGCGAGGCCCAGCCGCCGGAATTGCCGCCACCGCCGCCCTCCGAGCCTCCAGGCCCGGGCCGGGGACCACCCTGGGTCTCATCCGGCGCTCTGTCCTCCGCTCCGGGAAGCCTGCGCCCCGGCCTTTTCTCTTCAGAGCCCAAAGAGTCCGCGAGCCGTGGAAAGTCCGCCCGCTCCCGCCTCGCCGCTTCCCCGTCCCGACTGCCCCTCACTCCGCGGAGCTCCGGGAAACGCTCCCTATGGCCCCTGGACCACCCCGTTCCTTCGGCCACCGGCGCTCGCGTTCCGTAGCTGACACCGCCAGCCGTCCACAGCCCCCGACCCCAGCCCAACTCACCTCAGGCGGCTCCGGCAGCGCTGGACACAGGAAACTCCTGAGTCCCCGACTCCGGCTCTCCTCGACCCCCTCTTCGGTTAACTCCGCTTGTTTCTCTACAAAATGGCGCCGGAGGTCGCGCGCTCACGTCGCGGCCTTTCCCCTCCCCGTTCCCATTTCATCATTCGCTGCCCGCCCGAAGAGGGATGGCCCCAGCACCAGCCAATGATCGTACCCAGCCCGTGGCTCCCGCCCAATCACCGTGAGGTACCCGCGGATTTAAACCAATCACATACTATCACTTGCAGAAGTCGAGGAAGAAACCAGGCTCCTGCTAGCAACTACCAATCCGGACTCCTACTTCGCGGGTTTTGGCCAATTGCCGCTCATCCGTCCCTGGGGACTGGAGTCGGCGCTCTCGCGCCTGCGCTCGAGAGAAAGACCAATGGGAAGACGCAGATAACTTCGATTTGGGGCTTCATAGACTTCCCACCTGCCCTCGAGGTCTTCCACCAATAAGGACTTGGGATTGCCTTTGAGAAACAATAAACAAGGGAGGGGGCTCACAAACCCTCACCTCCCTTACGCGGGAACTACTTTGAGTTAGAGTAAAACACTTTCCCCGACTCTCTTTCCTCTGAGTGTCAAGTCCGGTACGCTGCGGGGTTACCTTCCGCACCCCTCGTGTCCCTTTGGCTGAGAACGGCAACTAGCTAGAAGCAAGCCAGACTGTAACTAGTGATGGCGCTTTGCTTTCTGGGATATGTAGTCGTCCCTCATCCGCGGGCCCCATCGCTGTCGCAAACGTATCGCGTCTTTTTCCGTCACTGCGTCCGATGAGAGCGGTGCGTGCTGGAGAATGTAGTCTCCTATTTGGTCCTAATTTGCCTCACTTTCATCAGAACTTTGTCTTCTATCTGGTTCTGCCTATTGAAGATGAGACCTCTTACAGAGACGTAGGAAGCTAAGGTTCTCTTTTTGGCTTATGCCTTGTAATACGTATCGGATACTATCAGAAAGGCTATCAGGAGAAAAAGGATAGAAACATACCTTTTGCTGCGATTTATCGAGAGCAAACTATAAGATTTTATAGTCACCTGTTCCCAGACAAAGGTGGGAGTACTGGGAAGGAAATGTTGACTGGTTCGTTTTCGCTACCTTTGGAAAAAAAAGATCTATCCCCCTCATCGCTCCCTCCTAGACTAGATTCAGAAGCTTGTCTCCTAGCCATCTGTTTCATGCTACAACCCTAACCCTTTGTGTCCAAAAATACTTTTTTAAAATTGTGGTTAAAAAAAACATAAAATCTATCATTTTTAATATGCTGTACAGTATTGTTAACCATATGCATATTGTCATACAACTGATCTCCAAAACTTTTTCCTTTTGTAAAACTGAGTCTCTATACCAGTTGAACAACTCTCAATTTCCTCCCTCCAGTCCCCCACCATTCTACTATTTCTAAGAGTTTGACCACTTTAGATATCTCATATACGTGGAATCATGCAGTTTTTCTTTTTGTTATTGACTTCTTTCACTAAGCATAATGTCCTAAAAATACTTTTTGACATCTGCCTTTCCTTGGTTGGAGGCCAATTCATTCAGCAAACATTTACTAATTGTCTTATGTTTTCAGGCAACTGTATGAAACCCAGAGACTTCACATGCAGCAAGGGCAAGGACTGTTCCAGTCTCGTTTATTGTGCACTTACCACAGTACCTAGCACATGGTAGACACATAAATGAGTGCTGAAAAAACGGAGACATAGACTTATAACCTTACAATCTTAGTGGTAAAAGACCCCTTAAACAGATCAAGGATGAGGAATAAATCTTTGCATACAGTATTGCTGTATAAAATTTCTAAAACCGGGGCACCTGGGTGGCTCAGTCGGTTGAGTGGCTGACTTAAGCTCAGGTCATGATCTCATGGTTCATGGATTCAAGCCCCATGTTGGGCTCTGTGCTAACTGCTCAGTGCCTGGAGCCTGCTTCGGGTTCTATGTCTCCCTCTCTCTCTGCCCCTCCCCTTCTTGTACTCTCTCTCTCTCTCTCTCAAAAATAAATAAACATTTAAAAAAAATTTTTAATTGCTAAAACCTCTGTGGATAGCATTTTGGCCAAGTTTATCAAAATTGAAAATGCATAAGCCCACTGATCCAGTTATTCCATGTCTAGGAATTACAGGTGAATATTGCAAATTTGTATAGATATGACTATATAAAGATTCACTGACACATTGTTTATGGAGCCTTTCAAAACTGGAAACAACAGAAAACATGTTAAATAAATGTATGCTACATTTATACAGTGAAATAATACTATTTAGTTTTTGATAAGAATAAGGCAAATCTATATGTACTTCTATCAAAGGATTCCAAGATTTATTGTTTTCTTTTTTATTTTAATGTTTATTTTTCAGAGAGAGAGAGAGACAGTGTGAGCAGGGGAGGGTCAGAGAGGGACGGAGACACAGAATCCGAAGTAGGCTCCAGGCTCTGAGCCGTCAGCACAGAGCATGATGCTGGGCTCGAACCCACAAATCGTGAGATCATGACCTGGGCCAAAGCCAGATGCTCAACCGACTGAGCCACCCAGGCGCTCCATAAATACACATTAAAAAAGGGGACAGGGGCTTGGAACGATACACCTCCCTACCAAACTGACTCAGTGATTATCTGTGGGGAGAGAAGTAAAATGAAGAAGGGTAAAGGAGACTTTTGCTTTTTATTCTATCACCACACTATTTGAACTGTTCACGAAGAGGATGTATTCATGTATTATTTGTGTAATTTAAATTTTTCTGTTCTTAGAAAAGAGACTAAGTGATACCCATAAAGGTCAACTATCTAAGGTCAGCTCTGTTAATTCTACAACTAGTTTAGGCTTCAAACATAGATCTCCTAAAATAAGATGAGTTGAAAGAAAACTGAGTTGCCTTTCCCCCAAGTTAGCCTGTCTGTGCCAGAACGGTTTGCTGCTTTATACCTAGGTTGTTCCAGGACATTCTTAAAGCCCACTGCAGTCCCTTCCCTGGAACTCGTCTATACCACTCCAAGGATTTGACCTGCCTTGAGCACTTAGTCAAGTACCTGCAGGATTCACACAATAGCCTGGAGATCAAAGTTCTTCAACTGTGTGTGGTCAAGACTTCTGGGTGGCTTCCAGCCCTACTGGAAAGCAGAGACTTATGGAATGTTTATGAACTGTAAGAGGTAAAGGAGGTTCACCTGGTGTGCCTTTTTCATTTTACTGAAAAACGTAGTAGGAAATCATGCCCAAACTATTTTACTAGAGATCTTCACAAAAGATTCACTGAATCACTCAGCAATTACGTGTCCTGGAGTTCAAAACGTATTTAAAAACCGGACACTTCAGCTGCCTGGTAATTACTCACTTGGCCTCTTTCCTCAGAAGATCCTTCTTCTTCTGATCTTTCACCCCCCAATTAATTGTGCATCCCAAGCTCTGGAAGAATTTTACAAACTCTCCTAATTGTTTCCCAAAATAGCCTGGAGGAGGAAACCTAAGTTTTAGGAAATGAAAACTTTACCGAATTGGGTTGCAATCAGTTAAGGTGAATTTACCTGGAAGACAAAGGACTTTCAGACTTTAAGATCTGTGCAAACTCTGTATGTTTAGGTGCTTGGAAGAAGGGTGAGCAAAAATACAAAACTTAGGGGCACCCGGGGGGCTCAGTCGGTTGAGCGTCCGACTTTGGCTCAGGTCATGATCTCACGGTTCCTGGGTTCGAGTTCTGCGTCGGGCTCTGTGCTGACAGCTAGCTCAGAGCCTGGAGCCTGCTTCGGATTCTGTATCTCCCTCTCTCTCTGACCCTCCCCTCGTCGCAATGTCTCTCTCTGTCTCTCAAAAATAAATAAAAAACATTAAAAAAATTAAAGAAAAAATAAATTCAATTTACTGAATCATCTGATAAATGGGACTGAAAAACGGGAGCGTGAAGTAATAAGTTTTGTATTTTTTTAATGTTTTTTATTTATTTTTGAGAGACAGAGAGAGGCAGCGTGAGCAGGGGAGGGTCAGAGAGAGAGGGAGATACAGAATCCGAAGCAGGCTCCAGGCTCTGAGCTAGCTGTCAGCACAAAGCCCGACGCAGGGCTTGAACCCACGAACCGTGAGATCAGGGCTCGAACCCAGGAACTGTGAGATCATGACCTGAGCTGAAGCTGGACGCTTAAACGATTTAGCCACCCAGGTGCCCCAGTAAATTGAATTTACAGTAGTGTTGATTATCGTATGATTCTCTATCCTATCCAGCGACTCCGACAGCTTAACCCTAAATTCCGATCTCCCTCCAGCCCATCACCACTGCCTAGCAACAAAGCTCCGGACTCCCTAAGCACCCACACTTTGGTATTACTTTGGTGGCTCTATCCTGAGGGCAGTGTGTCCAGGGAGGCACACTGCAAAAATTCACTGAGAAATTCTGAAACTCAAGTCCTAAGCCAGGCTGCTGGTTTCTGTGTAACCTTGGGAAGGTCATTTCCTTCCCTGGACCTTTTTTTTTTTTTCCCTTCTTCACTACTCTGAGGATATTGGACATGACTGTGTGGCTCCCCAGTTGTGTGCTTTTGACTCCTAAGAAGGCAAGGACTTACTGTGGGGTCCTGGAATTCTTACGTGTGCATAGGTTTTTTTTATCAGCTGATATATCCTAAAGTACAACTTTACATGCTTTATCTCATCCACACCTCAGGTCCCTGTGAGGTAGGGGGATTGAGTTATTTACCCCCATGTTACAGATCATAAACCAGAGACTCATAGAGGTTAAGTCACTTTGCCAGAAGTCACATACCTAATCAATGGCAGAGCAAGTGTTGAAACCCAACCTGTCTGATTTCAGGGTCCATATTCTCAGGCATCACACTCTTAGTTGTTGTTTGGAAAACCCCTGTCCAGGTAACCTCCCAGCTGTAATGTTCAATGGCCCATTAGCAACCGGATATTTTCCAAACCAAAAAAAACATGATATATAATCTGACAGGGTGTTATAAATTAGTAATACAAGTCCTGAAAATACTGCTGGTGTGTTTGGTGTTTTCCAGTTGAGTTTGCATTTGAATTATTAGATTCTCTTCTTCACAGGAAGTTTGTTCTAGGACTGTGTAGGAGCTTCTCACTTAATTTAAGGTTGTTAATCCCTGTCTCTTCATGAGAGAACACGGAAGAAGCTAGGAAGCAACAGGAAAGGCCACACAGCATGTCCTCTGGTTCCCGGATACTTTACAACTATCTAAATGGATGCTTGCAAACAAATTAGGGCAGGTTTAAGAAGTATGCCTGGGCCCCAGACAGATGAGTGAACCTTAGGACTGCTGGTAGAACTCTGAGCTGGATAAAGAATGTGACTCTGCTCTAATTTTCTGTGTCTTCCCTGATTACAGACCCGCTATTTGAAGTGATTGCCTGTAAGCTAGATGTTTAGCTCAAACTCTTTATCCTTTACCCATCTGGACCCCTGCCTTGGCAGATAGTTCATTTTGTCTTACAGACTTCTCAGGGCACTATCTCAGCCCCAACTTAGGCCTAACTTTTTTTTCCATATTTATAATCGCTTTAAAATTTTTTTTTGATCCAAGTTAGTTAACATACAGTGTCATAATGGTTTCATGTAGACTTAAGATTTTTTTTTTTACCTAACATTTATCTCTGCTGTCATTTCAGGGAACTTAGAGTTATAAACCTGAACCGTGTCCTGAACAGGAGAAGGGATGGGCAATAAATTGGGAATTGTGGTCCAAACTCCTCTTCAGCACTCCATACTTCTCTCTCTATGGTATAAGTCCATCAGAAATTTAATCTCTTCCAGATACATCCAGGCGCTCCTTGCTGGCCATCTTCTTGATATAACCTTGCATGGTGGCAGAGGCAAGAGAACTCTCTGGGATCTCTTTTATAAGGGCAGAAATCTCATTTGTAAGTGCTTCACCCTCATGGCCTAATCATTTCCCAAAGGCCTCACCTCCCAATATCATCACATTGGGATAGCAATATGTTCACCTGTATTTTAGGCTGTTTAATTTTCAGCATGGTGATTGGCTCATAGTACATGTTCTATAAATATGCAATAAATAAATGAATGAATGGCTCTTCTTATTATACTTTATTTTCTAAAGTTTATTTGTTTTTTTAGTACTTTTATTTTTAATGTTTATCTATTATTGAGAGACAGAGAGAGACAGAGCATGAGCACGGGAAGGGCAGAGAGAGGGAGACACAGAATCCAAAGCAGACTGCAGGCCCTGAGCTGTCAGCACAGAGTCTGACGCAGGGCTCGAACTCACAAACTGCAAATCATAACCTGAGCCAAAGTCAGACACTTAACAGACTAAGCCACCCAGGCACCCCTAAAGTTTATTTATTTTTGAGAAAGAGAGAGCACAAGAAAATGGGTAAGTGGCAGAAAGAGAGAGAGAGAGAAAGAAACACAGAATCTGAAACAGGCTCCAGGCTCTATGCTGTCAGCACAGAGCCTGATGTGGGGCTCAAACTCTGAATGATGAGATCATTACCTGAGCTGAAGTTGGACACTTAACTGATTGAATCATCCAGGTGCCCCTAAATAACTTTTAAAGAGAATCAACTCCAGAGAATCATTTCTTTCGAATAGGCTCTTGATCATATACAACATCTAATCCTGCTTTTTTTTTTAACCCTGCTTTCTTGATACAGATAGACGAATAGATACATTTGTTCAAAGGGGGGGGGGGTAGGTAGAGGTATAGAGAAGTGACTTTCAAAGTTACCTTTAAGTGAGAGAGCCTCTCAAAGTGCAACTTGTGTTAAGGTTTATTTTTTTCTAAATCACTGTCAAGAATTTGATCCCACCCATCAGCTCTAGGAGTCAGGATATGAGCCAGAGGAGGTTTCCTGTCACTTTGTAGATGAGAAAATAGAGACTCAGAAGAGCTCAGTGACTCTATTAAGGTCAAGTAGCAAGTTAGGGGCATGACCTTCACTGGAACCTAGCAGCTTCTGGAGACTTCAAGGAGCACACTATTGTCCATCCTTCTCACATAGACCTTTTTCGTCTTCCCCCTTTGCCTCCTCCCAGATTTCCCTATATTGGCGATAGCAGCATGGAGCCTTGGAGAAGGTCAGTGAGAGAGCATGGAAGGGAAGGCACCCCAGGAGAAGCAGACTGAACGTACAGGAAGGAAGCCTTTGGGGAACCTTACCCAGAGCTGAGGAAGATCACAAGAAGGAGGTATTCTGTAGGAAGCTCTCGAACGTTTCCAGAGCCTGAACAGGTTGGTATTGGAGCACCAGGACACCTGAGCCCTATGCAAAAGAAAGGTCAAATCATTAGTACGAGTTATCTCGCTAGAACATGTTTCTGCAGAGCAGTGGTTCTCACCAGATGGTTCCCTCAGCAGCGGCAGCAACTCTATCTGGGAACTTGTCAGAAATATTCTTTTTCTTTTTTAATTTTTTTAAGTTTTATTTATTTTTGAGACAGAGAGAGACAGAGCATGACTGAGGAGAGGCATAGAGAGAGGGAGACAGAATCAGAAGCAGGCTCTAGGCTCTGAGCTGTCAGCACAGAGCCCAATGTGGGGCTCGAACCCACAAATGTGAGATCATGACCTGAGCTGAAGTCTGAGGCTTAACTGTCTAATCCACCCAGGTGTCCCTTTTTTTTTTTAAATGTTTATATTTTTGGGAGACAGAGAGTGAGTGGAGAAGGGGCAGAGAGAGAGAAGGAGGCACAGAATCCGAAGCAGCCTCCAGCACAGAGCCTGATGTGGGGCTTGAACTGTGATCATGACTTGGGCCAAAGTTGGATGCTCAACAAACTGAGCCGCCCAAGTGCTCCCTTTTTTTTTTTTTAAGATTTATTATTGTTTTAGGAAGACAGAGAGAACGCATGCATGAGCAGGGGACAGGTGGAGAGGGAGAGAGAGAGAGAGAGAGAGAGAGAGAGAGAGACAGAATCTTAAGCAGGCTCCACACTCAGTGCGGAGCCCAATGAGTGGCTTAATCCCATGACCCTGGGATCATGACCTGAGCTGAAATCAAGAGTTGGATGCTCAGCTGACTGAGGCACCCAGGCACCCCAAAAAACACATTCATTTATACTCTAGCCCAGACCTACAGAATCCAAACCCTGGGGCTAGAGCCCACCAGCCTACCCTCCTAGTGATTCTGATATGTTTTCAACTTTGAAAACCACTGCTCTATATATATAAATATATATATATTATATATATATATGCTATATATATATAAAAGTTAACATTTTATAAAAACTTTTTTTTTAGCAGAAAAAGTACTAACATTTTTTTTCTTATGCTATAGAGGCCTGGATAGAGAGAGAGGGGAGAACACTGGAGACGTTTAGGGGCTTCCTGGGGAAGGTGGTATTTGAATGGGGACTTTATGACAATAACCTCAGTCTTCCTAATTATAGTCTCCAAGCTATGGGGCTTCTAACTGCATCTACTTTTCTCAGGTCCCCAAACCGCAGCTGTCTGTAAGCCCAGCACAAGTCCTGGGGTCTCAAGCCAGGAACTTGGTTCCTTCTGGCTCGATGCCATTTGGCACCCTTCACTTGCTAAAGGGTGAAGAGCTTCCCTCCTTATCCCCAGGAGGCCCTAGCCCAGAATGAGTCCTGAGTCACCTCCCCTGTGCAGGTTCTGGTGAGGCACCGGTTAGGAGCTGGGTGGCCTTCCCTTGATTTGGAGGAACGAGATCTTTATTCTCATATTCTTGAAAGAAGCCAGCAGCCTGTTCCAGTACCAGGTAGGGGCTCACTATCTAGGAGACCAAAGAAGTGGGTCACTCAGCAACTGTGTTTTCTATAGCCCCTGCAAAGGGGCTCCTCTTTAAAGTAACCCTCGGACCAACTGACCCCTATTTGGGTTTCGGCTCACAACTACCAGCTCTAGACCCACTGCCCCTCCATTCTGAGGGCAGAACTCTCATTTCTTCCACAAATAACCATCGGTTGGACATTCACCGTGTCCTAGAATGTGGCTCAGAAGAGTACAGGCCCTTCAGGCACTGGGTGGTGTTGCTCACAGGCCAGCAAAGAAGCCAACTGTCAAACAAAGAATAACAAGTGTGATAGGTGTTAATAAATGCGGAAGCACAGGCAGCTCTGGGGAGTCTGCAGTCCAGTCTAGGGGCTCAACCACTCTCTGAGGATGTGGAAGGAGTAGGCATTCTCTGGATAGAGTGGCAGAGAGAGATTGCATCCCAACAAAGACCTGAGTCTTACAAAGATAACACTGGTGGGGCGCCTGGGTGGCTCAGTCAGTTGAGTGTACGACTTCGGCTCAGGTCATGATCTCAAGGTTCGTGTATTTGAGCCCCACGTGGGGCTCTGTGCTGACAGCTGGGAGCCTGGAGCCTGCTTCGGATTCTGTGTCTCTTTCTCTCTGCCCCTTCCCCCGCTCACATTTTGTATCTTTCTCTAAAAAATAAATGAAAATTAAAAAAAAAAAAAGGACAAAGAAAAGAAAAAAGATGACATTGGCGTCTTTGAACATCTTTGAGGAATTGAAAGGCCAGGACAGCTGGAGTCTGAGGGGGTAGCTGGAGACCTGCTCAGCCCTTAGGCCTTGGAAGGGTGGGATAGAACAGGACATACTAATATGTGCGTTGTTTTAAGGTCACATTGGCTGTACCCTTGAGAAAGGGCGGGTGCTTAGCCAGAGAAGTTACCTGGAGGCTAACCAGGAAGCTACAGCAAGGCCAGGAGGGGGAGGGGAGACTCGGAATCAGAGGGAAGTGAGGCCACCAGAGGCAAGAGAGGTAAAAGTGTGGGGCTTTGGCATCCTACCTATGAAAGGTGAGGGAGAAAAAGTGAAATCCACCCCAGGCGACTTACCCCACAAAGCAGGAACAAGGGAGGAGTGATGGTGGGTTCAGTTTTGGGGTTGAAGGTGGGTGTGAATCACCCAAGGGGAGGGACTGAGAGGCCCCTGGGCTAAGGCTGCAGGACGAGGAGCTGGAATCAGACTGCTGATGGGGACTGAAGTCTTAGGCAGAAGGGCTGCTGTGGGGAAGCCTTCAGAGAGCAGAGGCCCCAAGGCCCTGAGAAGAGGGGCCTCCATTCACCGTTCAGAAGGGAGAGCCTTAGGACAGCCCAGCCCAGGATGAGGACCAGTCCAGTAGAGGCTAAGGGAGGTCACAGAAGCGAGAGCACTGAGAGACCCCATGTGTTTGTGCAGTCCAGCAAGAAAGGGATGGACAAGGCCTCAGGCTGTGTGACAGGGCTGATGGTGACCCTGGAGACAGCCACTTCCGTGGAATGAGGGCGGAGAAGCCAGATCTGAGTGGGAGATGTAGGTGGGAGGGAGAGGAGAGTTTGTTTGCTTTAAGATGGAAAGATTGGCACATATTTAAATGCTAATGAACTTCTTTTGGAAACCAGTTATCTCTCCTCGGGTTGTAGACTGCTTGAGGGACAAGGTCTCCTTCTTTGTTTTCTGAAAAGAAGGAAGAAATACTTGGCTTTTGATTTCTTCAGCCCTCAGCTACCTGAGGGTTCTCCCAGACAGAATGTATGGGGGAGGGGGCAAGCCCCCATTTGGAGGGGCACTGGAGCCCCCTCTTCCCCATGCCGCTCACTTCCAGAACAAGGGACCTCAGTACTCCTCTCTGACCCAGGCTTCCTCACCTGCTACTTCAGGGCCTCCACAAACCTCTTCACACCCAGGCAGTGTCCCCTTGTAGATAAAAGGGCACAAAGGTCATGTTGCAGCACCTCTCAGCAGCATGGGCCGGTCATATGCCACCTCCGGTACTGAGAGCTAGCCTGGGAGCTTCAGGGAGAAAAGCTGGGAACTGGGATTCCTGGGGTCCCTATTCAGTTAGCAAACAACTGCTCCTAAATATGGGCCTACCCATTCCCCCAGGATTACAGCTCTTTCCCACACCCTCTTCCTGGACCCTGGGGCCCCCACCTTGGTGTCCTCTGCTTCCAGTGGTAACAGCTGCCCCTCCCTCAACAATTGCTTCTATCACAAATATTTGAGTACTTCCAGTGTTCCCAACATTGTACAGGCGCCGGGATTGTAACAGCGTACAGACATCCTGCCCTACATTTAGTTCCCGCTGTCTCTGGCCTGCCTCTCCCTAAAGAGACCCCCTCAGTCCTTTAAGGTCACAGCCTCGCTCATCGTGACTTTACGCGTGGCTGCTGATCTCCTGAGGTTCACCTGCACGGTTCCCAAGCAGGGAGGGAGTCCCTGCCTAAAGTAATTCTGGCTCGGCTGCAGGTACAGGATGGGGCAGGGATCCCTCTGGCACCCCAGGGAGGGGATCATTTGGAGGCTGGAGACAGTTAGTGTAGGAAGGGGTTATGCAGTACAGAGCCTCAGATATTCCCTCCCTCCATCCCATAATTCCACACCCAGGCCCCCCAGACTCAGTGACTCCCATAGAGATGCTCTTTTTGGAATCCCACAAACTTTTCTCATGTTTTATACCCCCAATCCACTTCTTTTCTTTTTTTTTTAAGTTTTATTTATTTATCTTGAGAGAGAGAGAGAAAGAGCATGAGCAGAGGAGGGGCAGAGAGAGAGGGAGAGAGAATCCCAAGCAGTTCAGCACTGCCAATGTAGAACCCAATGCAGGGCTTGAACCTACAAACCATGAGATCATGACCTGAGCTGAAGTCAGATGCCTGACTGAGCCACCCAGGTACCCCTCAAAAATAAATAAACATTAAAAAAAAGAGTTAAAAAAAACAGGGAGGGGCAGTGGATAATAATAAAGCAAGCAAGTTAAGGCAATCAAAGTGCTGTGAAAAGTAATGAAGCCAACCAAGGTGCTGGAGTGACAAAGGGGCAGGCACCTGTTTTTGTTTAAGGAGATCTCTCTGACTAGGATCTAAGCAGAGAC
>PJEM01008425.1:24547-82979 GCA_004023845.1 Helogale parvula
GGTGGTGGCGGTGGTGATGGTGATGGTGGTGATGGTGATGGTGGTGACGGTGACAGTGGTGCTGGCAGTGGTGGTGGTGGTGATGGTGATGGTGGTGATGGTGGTGACGGTGACGGTGGTGCTGGCAGTGGTGGTGGTGGTGATGGTGATGGTGGTGATGGTGATGGTGGTGGTGGAGAACGAGGACAGGATGAGGAGAGTGCTAGAACAGAAATGACAACCATGGGGGCCTGTCAGTCAAGGTGAGGACCTTGGCTTTCCTCCTAGTAAGAGGAGAAGCCATAGAGGATTTTGAGCTGAGGCTGACATGGGTTTTAAAAGACTGTTGCAGGGGTCCTGGGTAGCCCAGTCGGGTTAAGCAAACTTCATTCAGGTCAGGTCATCATCTCACGGTTCGTGAGTTTGAGCCCCATGTCTGTCCGCTCTGCCCCTGCTCTTGCCCTCTCTCTTAAAATAAATAAACGTAAAAAAAGAAAAAAAATGTGGGGTACCTGGGTAGCTGGGTCAATTAGGCGTCCAACTCCTGATTTGAGCACCGGTCATGATCTCACCGTTCATGGGTTTGAGTCCACTGTACGGCTCTATGTTGGCAGCGCACAGCCTACTAAGGATTCTGTGTGTGTGTGTGTGTGTGTGTGTGTGTGTGTGCCCCTCCCCTGCTTGTGTGCACTTCCTCTCTCACTCTCTGTCAAAAATAAATAAATAAACTTAAAAAACAGAGTAAAAGACCCTTACAAGGACAGGAGATGATACAAAAGCAAGGGCGGCAGCAGAAATTTGTGACCGAAAAACCCAAGTTTAGCGGCCCTTCACTCAAAAAGCCATACTCAGGAGAAGAATTTTGACTGGAAAGGAATAGGAGCTTTATTCAGGAGGCTGACCACCTGGGGAGAAGGTAGACTCTTGTCCAAAAACCAACTCTGAGGTTTCATTTTGGCCCAAAGATTTTTAAAGGAACCTTAGGGCAGTTAATCAGTAAAAGGGGAGCACAGTGGTCTGTAACACTTGACTGCCTGCACGCTCAGTACAGATGTTATCTCCGTCCTCAGAGGTCTGTCCTGGTGTTGTGCCAGAAAGCTGGGTTCCGAGTCTTTCGAGGAAACAACGTGTGATCTACAAAGAAAGGTTTAGTTAACCAATCACATGGGCTAAAGGTGCTTGCTCAAACTTAAAGACGACTAAGTTGGCTGGAGAGGCTGAGGCAGTGACTTTAGATTCACCAAAGTAGAAGGAAATTATAATAGTCCGGGCAACAGATGATGGTGGACTGGACTAGTTGGGAAGGTGGTGAAAAGCAATACCTAGAATAATGATCTCCAGACTGCAGGGCATGGCTTTCACTGTCTCACCCCCCCCCCCCCCCCGCCCACGGGACCAGCCACTTACTGGGGTGGTCACGTGGAACTGGTACCTTCAGAAGAGGTTGCTCATGCGTGCTGCCAGCATAATGCCCCTGGTAGCCTTGTGCCGTCCCCCCACCCGGCAGGCTGAATAGAGGTTGAGGGTGTTGAAGCCAAAGCCCTGAATCATGCCATAAGCCTCCACGACCAGCAGAGAGGAATCAGTCCAAGATCCTTCCAGGATTAAGGGTTAAAACACAATATACTACACTTCCGGCCACAGGGTCTAATTAAGTTGACACCCAACAAGATGAAAACTTCCCAGGAGAGCATGTGAGACCTGAGCTTGTGCCCTCTGACCTCTTGGAGCTTCCCTTGGGGAACACCTGGATGCCCCCCCACGGGAAGCTGCAGGTACTGCTGAAACCTTTCCTCAGGAAGATAGTTCCCAAGTGTCAGCCGGCTTGGATAAGCCAGTGGGCTCCACTCTGATCTGCCGGCCAGAGTTCACTATGTGTGTATGTAATGTACGTATTTATTTTTAAATTTTTTTAACATTTATTTTTGAGAGACTGAGTGCGAGCTGGGGAGGGACAGAAAGAGAGGGAGACATAGAATGAAGCATGAGCAAGGCTCACACCCACAAACTGTGGGTCATGACTTGAGCCAAAGTCGGACGCTAAAGTGATTGAGCCACCTAGGCCCCCTTTTTTTTAAGTTTATTTTTATGTATTTTCAGAGAGAGAGAGAGAGAGCACAAGCGGGAGAGGGGCAGAGAGAATGGGAGACAGAATCCCAAGCAGGCTCCTTGCCACCAGCACAGAGTCTGATTGGAGGGTTGAACCAGGAACGTGAGATCATGATCTGAGGCAAAGCCAAGAGTTGGATGTTTAACCGACTGAGCCCCCCAGGTGCCCCCACAATTCTTCTGGGCAGAAATCTCAGCTAGAGTACCCAGCAAATGCTCCTAAAGTGTTAATTCTTGTTTGAAAACCAAAATTTGGTGACCTGCAATAGCTCCCTGTATACAATAATCCTTTGTCAAGGGTCAATGTAATTGCGAATAAATAAAAGATAAAGATCAAAATAAGTAAATGAAGATGCAAGGTACTTTGGATTTTGGGTTTCCTGCAATGGCTAATCAAAACCCCAAGGGTCCAGCACCAGCACAGGAAGCAGAGACAGAAACACTGCTGAGAGGCAGCCTTCTCCTGTGAGTTACCATTCCTGGTGAGACCTCCTGCTGCTTCTCTTGTTTAAAAAAATCATAGAGCAGTGAGGAACCTGCTGGTTCAGTCAGTAGAGCATTCAACTCTTGATGGCAGGGTCTTGAGTTCAAGCCCCACGTTGGGTGTAGAGCCTACTTTTAAAATAATCAGAGTGCTGTAGTTTGCATGAATCACTTTTTTTTTTTTTTAGTGTGTGTGTGTGTGCACGTGTCTATGTACGTGTGTGTGTACGTGTCACTTGAGAGACAGAGAGGGAGAGGGAGAGGAACAGAGGGAGAATGAGAATCCAAAGCAGGCTCCACACTCAGAGCGGAGCCCAACATGGGGCTCAATTGCATGATCCTGGTCATGACCTGAGCCAAAATCAAGTCAGACACTCAACTGACTGAGCCACCCAAGCGCCCTCATGAATCACTTTCTAATGAAATCAGAGTCTATTCAGAGTTAGACTCAGAGTTAGACTGCTAGATTAACTCTTCCTTATTTGTATTTAGATATGCACACCTGTTAGGTGGGAGAGACAGGTGTGGGGTGACGGCATAGACTGCAGGGGAAATTGGGGACAGTCCTATCTCATGACACAGAGTGAATGTTATCGCTGATGTGCATCAGGGCCTGCCTGCTGAGTGTTTTGTGACAGCTTTGTAAGTTTCTTCTTGATTAACCCAGGATAGGGGCAGGGGCCTCCTATAGGAGGCTGTACAGGCTGAGCAAAGCTGCCCTTAGACACAAAAAACTCTGAATTCTAGTCCACACTCTGCTTCCTACTGCCTGGATGGCTTTAGGGTAGTTTGTTTTCCTGTCTACGCCATGGGGGTAATAATGCGAATTCTAAACAATAATAAAATTAAATCTGGAGTACACTAAACTTTTGTATTGTTTGGATTATTTTTTTAACATTTATCCATTTTTTAAAATGTTTATTCATTTTTAAGAGAGAGAGAGAAAGAGCATGAGTGGGGAGGGGCAGAGAGAGAGGGAGACACAGACTCTAAAACAGGCTCCAGGCTTCAAGCTGTCAGCACAGAGCCTGACGTATGGCTCAAGCCCACGGACCAGACCATGAGACCACGAGATCATGACCTGAGCTGAAGTTGGACACACAACCGACTGAACCACCCAGGTACCCCAATATTTATTCATTTTTGAGAGACAAAGAGAGACAGAGCATGAGTAGAGGAGGAGCAGAGAGAGAGAGAGAGAGGAAGACACAGAATCTGAAGCAGGTCTGAGCTGTCTGCACAGAGCCCAAGGAGGGGCTTCAATTCACGGACTGCAAGATCAGCTGAAGTCTGAAGCTTAACCAGCTGAGCCACCCAGGTGTCACTTGTTTGAATTCTTAATAAGGACAACAGATTATATTTGCAATTTAAAAAGCAAAAAGAGGGATGCCTGAGGGTCTCAGTCAGATAAGCATGTGACTTGCTATCTGCTCAGGTTGTGGTCTCACTGTTCTGGGATGGAGCCCCGCACAATGCTCGGACAGCATGGATCCTGCTTGGGATTCTCTGCCCCTCCCCTGCTGTGCTCTCTCTTACCTTCTCAAAAAATCAAAATAAAAAGGAAAGGGGCACCTGGTGGCTTAGTCGGTAGAATATGTGACTCTTGATCTTGGGGTCATGAGTTGGAGCCCCATGATGGGTGTGGAGCCTACTTACAAAAAAATAAATTAAAAACTTGTTAAATAAATAAATAGTGTGGAATGATTACCACAAGTTTAGTTAACAACTAATCACCTCACATAGTTACAAATATTTTTTTCTTATGATGAGAACTTTTATGACTTACTGTGCTGGCAGCTTTCAAATATATGAGACAGTATTGTTAACTGCAGTCACCATGCTGTATATTATGTCCCCAAAACTTACACATCTTATAATTGGAAGTTTTTACCTTTGGTCCACCTTCATCCATTTTCCCCATCCCCCCAAAATAAGATTTTTTTTGTTATTTATTTATTTTTAAATGTTTTATTTATTTATTTTGAGAGAGAGATGGAGAGAGAGAGGACAAGCAGGGGAGGGGCAGAGACAAAGGGAGAGAATCCCAAACAGGCCGGGTGCTGTCAGCACAGAGCCCGACGTAGGGCTCGACTCACGAACTAGGAGATCATGACTTGAGCCAAAGTCTTACGATCAACTGAGTCACCGAGGTGCCCCCAAAATAAGATTTTTAAAACCAAAATGTGGCCTCACCTATGTACTTGCCTCACAGAGTTGCTGTAAATAGAATTGAGAGAGAGAGAGAGAGTGAGAGTCTGTGTGTGTGTGTGTGTGTGTGTGTGTGTGTAAGGACAGTCCTGTGCATTGGGGTTCTAAACTCCTCTTTTTCCTTTGCTCTCTGCCAGCTGACGAGAGAGCTGCCCTCTCTCCAACCCTCACTGAGGAGACAGTGACTTGCCTCACTGAAGCCATTGTCCTCTGTGTTGCAGAATATGTTGCAGATGTCCTCTCAGAGTCTGGGGTTGAGGGGAGTCTAGAGGCTGTGGGCAGAGAGCCGGAGTCAGGCTGTGAGGGCAGGGCCCCCCTCCCCCCGCCCGGCTCACCTCCATCCCGTGGCAGTCACTCCATCTCCTGCTGTATTAATTACCCCTGATCAATCTACACCTGCCTACCTGGCCGCATTGCTCACCTCTGGCCTACGGATGGCAGACAGCAAGCTGCCTCAGAGGTACACGTGCCACGGACTGGAAGGAGACAGGCCCTACTGCTGCCAGTGTGACTGTGGCAGTAAACAAACTTTAGCTGAGTGTCATCGTTCAGCTGGTAGTTGCTCCTTCTGTTTCCTGCTCCAAAGCTCTGAAACCAGAAAAGACAAATAAAAGCTGAGAAGCCTCCTCCTGATGGTAACAGAGATCATGTCTAACCTCAGTGGGCTGCTCACTGTGTGCCAGGGCCTGCTCGGAGCCCTTTATCTGCCCTATCTCCTTTATTCACCATAAAGCAGGGATATTGTGAGCACTCCCCTTTTACAGATGAGGAAACCAAGGCACACAGCCAGTCAATGGCAGAGCCTGGATTCGAACCCCAGTTGGTGCCACTTCCAGGCCTGCAGCGTTAGCCACTTGGCTATGCTGCCTCCTGAAGGATTAACACTGAACTATATTCAGAATTTCAGCACATCTGACATCTTTCAAATTAGCCTTATTTCCAGATAGGAAAACCTGTGTGAAACTGAATAAAGGAAACCTTATTTAAAATGGCATCAGAAGGCCAGAAAGGGGAGGTCTCACAACCTCCTCAATTGAAGACCCAACAAGAAGAGGCCTACGTTGTATTCTCCACAGAAGGAAGCCTATACTTTACCACCCCAGCAGGAAGAAGAAAGGTTTCCTCCTCCGCCAAGCAACAGCCCAGCCAATGAGAGACTGTCACAATTCAGCCAATGAGAAGTCACAACACTTCAAACTCCCAGTTTTCCTCAATGGACTTTCAGTTTACAACAGCCCCGTCCAACACTCCAGCTTCCTCTGTGAAATGTGGTTCATCTCTTTTCTCCCGACGTGTCTGGTTTTGCTACAGCTTGCTTGTTCTGAATTGCAATTCTCAATTATTCCTGAATAAACCTATTTTGCTGGCAAAATAACTGACAATTTTATCATTAAAGTTAACACGGCTGGGCAGGGTGGGCGAGGGTTGGGGCTCAGTCCGGTAAACAACCAATTCTTGATTTCGGCTCATGATCTTACAGGTTGGTGGGTTCCAGTCCTGAGTCAGTCTCTGCGATGACAGTGCAGAACTTTCTTGGGATTCTCTCTCTGTCTCCACGCCCCTCACCTGCTCCCGTGCTCACTCTCTCAAAATAAATAACAACAAAAACCCCACAGGGTGGAAGAAAGGCCAAGGTCAAAGTTTAATCTCAATCCTCCAAATGTATCCCAATCTTTCCATGGATCTCCATCTCCAGCGCTCTTGTTCTTTCTGGTCCATCCGTCACTGTTACCTCTGTCTGGACCGCAATGACAGTTCAACTCTTGAGGCAAACCTCTCCGCGCCCCCCCCCCTTTTTATTTTTTTAACTAAAACAGTTGACCATTTTATTTTCACATTTCAAATACAAATGAAAATTGCTCTCTCTTTTTTTTTGTTTGTCCCACTACTCCCTTGCAAAAACTATTCTCTGATAGGAAGGGGGAGCCAGTCTTCCTTGTCATGCTGTTAGAAAACACCCAGCGTCACAGCACCATGACCTCCTGGTGAAGCAGAACAAGTAATATAAAGTGGGTATAAAGAGGCTCCCGTCTCTCCTTATCTGTCTGGCCACGTCATTCCCGGCTGAGTGGGCACCATCATGGGACGGGCGGGAGGTCTCATCATTGGGGGCCCAGGCATCATTGGGATGTGGCCTCCCATAGGCGGCCTCATTCCAGGAGCACGTCCCACTGGCATCATCCCAGGAGGAGGGCCCATCATTAGCATCATGGGAGGGCCCCCCATGTGGGGTGCTGGCATCATACCGGGGCGAGGACCCGGGAGACTAGGGGGAAGTGGAATCATGGCCCCTGCAGGAGGAGGAGCAGAGAATGGAGTAGGAGGAATCTTTCCTTGCTGAAATGCAGCAGTTGTTTTGTCGATCGGGCTCTGGGCTTGCTCTTCCATCCATTTCTGATAGTAATCTTTCACATTCTCTTTGTGTTTCCTACCACTGCAATGCATCTTTCTCACAGATGGAGAGTCATGGGTGAGGTATGTGTCGCAGTAGTCACAATAAAACTTGGGCATGTTGCTCTGCAGGCCGTTGGTCACTCCCCCCCCCCTTTTTTTAAAGTAAGCTCTGCCCAATTTGGCACTTGAACTCACGACCATAAGATATAGAGTTGCTTCCTCTTAACTGACTGAGCCCACAGGGCACTTTTGGAGGCAAACCCTTTTAAGTGAAAAATTCCATCCTAATTTAAGTACTCTCTGATGCCAAATGTGACCATTTAAAAGAATAACAGCAATCGGGGCGCCTGGCGGACTCAGTTGGTAGAGCACGCGACTCTTCATCTCGGGTTGTCATGAATTCAAGTCCCAGCTTTGGCCTAAAGCTTACCTAAAACAGAAAAAAAGAGAAACTCTAAAATGAAACACTTATTTATCCCTTAACATAATAACAATTTTTATCCCTTAGTATAATAATAATAATGAAAACACTTTTTACAAATCTAACATGATTCTTGCAACACTTTGAGCTAAATATTTAATGTATATTTTGCAGATTATGTGGTAGGTAAAGACGGCCACAAATTCTTTGTCACCACTCTCTTGGAGGGATCGGGCCTTGCTCCCCTCCACTTGAATGTGATGACCAGCTTTACATCAGGGTTCCCACCTCTCCCTCCTCGGTTGGGGTAGGGTGGGGGTGATAATATGCTAGAATGCCTCAGAAGGGAGATAAACACCTGTTCATGGTTACTGGTTCATTAGAAGGAAGCCGATGAACAGCTGATAAAGAGGTACATAGGAAGAGGTCCAGAAGGGTTCCGAGTACAGGAGCTTCTGTTCGGTGGAGTTGGGGTGCGCCACCCTCCTGGCATGTAGATGTGTTCACCAACCCAGAAGCTCTCTGAACCACGTACTTTTAGGATTTTTATGGATGCTTCATACAGGCATAACTGATCAGTGACTCAATCTCCAACCTTTCTTTCCATCTTGGATGATGGGGGGTGGGGCTAAAATTGCCATGCTTGTTCTTTCAGGTCACTAGCCCCTGTGCGGAAGCTACCCAGGAGCCTGCCAAGGGTCACTTCATTAGAACAAAGCACATTCCTATCACCCAGGGACGCCATTGGAATTAGGAGCTCTATGTCAAGAACCGGGGTAAAAGAACAGATGTTAGCACAACAGATGTTCCTAAGTGCCCTTATTACTTAGGACATTACAAAGATTTTAGGAGCTCTGTACCAGAAATTGGGGGCAGAAGCCAATATCCATACTTTCTATTATTTAACAAATTGTATTGTTATCAAAGGATGAAGAAGGGGGTCAGGCAGTCTGTTACAATAAATATTGTACTATATGGATAGGGAAAACAAGGCTCGGGGCAGGTGGGTGGCTCAGTCGATTAAGTGTCCAACTCTTGATTTCGGCTCAGGTCATGATCTCACGGGTTACGGAATCCAGCCCTGAGTCCAGCTCTGTACTGACAGTGCTCTGCTTGCTTCGAATTCTCTCCCTCTCTTTCTGCCCCTCCAATCTCTCTCTCTTTCAAAGTAAATAACTAAACATTTTTAAAAAAGGAAATCAAAGCTCAAATCAAATCAAATCAAGTCTCAGTAACCGCCTAAATCTCATAATAGGCAAAAAAGCTACAATTCAAACATGGCTTATAGTAGATGTTCCATTTGGACTTCCCTTCCTCAAAAATAATTTTGGGGCACCTCAGTGACTAAGATGGTTAAACGTCTGACTTTGGCTCAGGTCATGATCTCATGGTTTGTGAGTCTGAGCCCTGCATGGGAATCCCTGCTGTTAGCACAGAGCCTCCTTTGGATCCTCTGTCTCCCTCTCCCTCTGCCTCTCCCCTCCTCTCAAAAAATAAACAAACATGGGGCGCCTGGGTGGCTCATTTAGTTAAGCATCCGACTTTGGCTCAAGTCATGATCTCACAGTCCGTGGGTTCGAGTCCCGAGTTGGGCTCTGTGCTGACAGCTCAGAGCCTGAGAGCCTGCTTCACATTCTGTGTCTTCCTCTCTCTCTGCCCCTTCCCTGCTCACTCTCTGTCTCTCTCTCTCTCTAAAAATAACAAAGACATAAACAAACAAACAAACAAACATTTAATAATAATTTTAAGTTAGGGATGCCTGGGTGGCTCAGTCCATTGACCATCTTACACTAAACTTTGGCTCAGGTTGTGAGGGCCATCAGATGGAGCCGCACATCAGGCTGCTGAGCATGGAGTCTGCTTAAGATTTATTGTTTTTCTCTCTCTCTCCCTCTGCCCCTCTCCACTGCTTGCATTCTCTCTCTCAAAAAAGATTTTTTTTTTAAGCAAAAAAAAATCAAACTGGGGTGGCTCAGTTGGTCAAAGCAGTGTCTGACTCTGGGTTTTGGCTCAGGTCATGATTTCACAGCTTGTGAGTTCAAGCCCCACAGAGGGCTCTGTGCTGCCAGCAGAGAGCCTGCTTGAGATTTTCTGTCTCTCCCTCTCTGCCTTTTCTCCACTCTCTCTCTCTCTCTCAAACTTGGGGGGCACCTGGTGGTCCAATCAGTTAAGTGTCTGACTTTTGATTTCGGGTCAGGTCATGATTTCATGATTCATGGGATTGACCCCTCTGTCAGTTGCTCTGCTAATAGCAAACATCGTGCTTGGAATTCTCTCTCTCCTTCTCTCTCTCTGCCCCTCCCCCAATCAACATATGTGTGTGTGTGAGAGAGAGAAAGAGTCTGAATGTGGGTATGTGTGCATATACTCTCTGTCAAAATAAACATTAAAAAATTTTCGAGAGGAAGAGAAGGCACAGTGAGTGAGTGAGAGAGAGAGAAACAAGGCTTATCTTAAGTGGGACTCATGCTCACCTGATGCAGGATTCAAACTCATGAACTGTGAGATCATGACCTGAGCTGAAGTCACATGCTTAACTGACTGAGCCACCGAGGCATCCTAATTTTTTTTAATGTTTATTTATTTTTGAGAGAGACAGAGAGAGAGTGTGCAAGTGGCAGAGAGAGAAAGAGATACAGAATCCCAAGCAGGCTCCAGGCTCCAATCTGTCAGCACAGAGCCCAACTCAGGGCTCAAACTCAGGAACAGAAAGATCATGATCTGAGCTGAAGTTGGATGCTTAGCTGACTGAGCCACCGAGGCACCCCCAAAAATCAAACTAATAATGCATCTTGTTTTTAAAACCCAGTGTTAGTAATGTTGCAGGATTCGTGCACAGAGTCATGACACTGAGGCTTTTCTTTCCAGGAGCAACTTTTATTCTTGCTAGCACCGCTCAGTTGGGTTCCTACCCAAACAACTGAGAGGCCCACATCACATGGCATAGTTTTTTAAAATACATTTTCTATTTCTTTATCTCCCATATATGGTAACACACATACACATGCAGTCTAATTGAGTTGTCTCAGTTTACAAGGTCATGGGGCGCATATCCCAGTAACCTTGAAGTCTCTCTCCTCTTTTTCTCTCTCCTTAGGGAGAGGTCCCTACCATAGTAGTAAAGAAGCTTATATCAAATGCCAGTAGTCCTTTGTCCCAATTCTGCCCACGTCTATCTTGTTCCCCACATTTGTCTCTTTTAACCTTTGCCTGATGGCATTTCTCTCAGTATTTTATTTTTTAAAATATTCTGTCTATCTATCTGTCTACTATCTATCTAATCTATTTGTTTAAAGTGATCTCTACGCCCAGCATGGGGCTCAAACTTATGGCCCAGATATTAAGAGTCATACACTCTACCAACTAAGCCAGCCAGAGCCCTTTATCTCATTAGTTTATTGTACCTTGTTATTTTTATTTTTAACTTGTTTTTAACTTTTTTAATGTTTATTTACTTCTGAGTCAGAGAGAAACAGAGTGCAAACAAGGGAGGTGCAGAGAGAGAGGGAGACACAGAATCTGAAACAGGCTCCAGGCCCCGAGCTTTCAGCACAGAACCTGATGCGGGGCTCAAACCCATAAACCTCAAGATCATGACCTGAGCCAAAGTCAGACGCTTAACCGACTGAGCCACCCAGGCGCCCCTGTATTTTGTTATTTTTAAAAGATTTTACTTTAAAGTAATTTCTACACTTGATATGGAGCATAAACTTAGAATTCTGAGATCTAGAACTGTACGCTTTGCTGACTGAACCAGGCAGGCATCCCTCTTATTTCAGTATTTTTAAACAAAGTGCTTGTACTGCTATTTCTTTTTTATTTAAATTCCAGCCAACTAACACACAGTGTAATCTTGGCTTTGGGAGTAGAACCCAGTGATTCATCACTTCCATATAACCACTAGTGCTCATCATAACAAGTGCCCTCCTTTTTATTTAAGTTATTTCTTTTTTGAGAGAGAGAGAGAGAGACAGACAGAAAGGGAGAGGGTAGAAAGAGAGAGAGGCAGAGAGAGAGTCTGAAGCAGGCTCCTTGCCATCACTGCAGAGCCTGACCCCTGGGCTTGACCTCAAGAACTTGAGATCATGACTCGAGCTGAAATCAAGAGTTGGGCGCTTAACTGACTGAGCCACCCAAACACCCCAGCCCCACAAGTGCGCTCCTTAATACGTGTCACCCATCTATCCCATCCCCCACCCTCTTCCCTCCATTTACCCTCAGTTTGTTCTCTGTCCTTTATGGTTTGCTTCCCTCTCTCTCTGTCTCTTTGTCTCTCTCTCTTTTTTTCCCTTCCCACATGTTCATCTGTTTCATTTCCTAAATTAAACATATGAGTGTAATCTCATGGTATGTCTTTCTCTGACTCATTTCGCTTAGCATAATGTATTCTAGCTCCATGCATGTCATTGCAAGGGTCAAGACTGCATTCTTTTTTATGGCCGTGTAATGTTCCATTGTGTATATATTACCATATCTTCTTTTTCCATTCATCAGTCAATGGACACTTGGGCTCTTTCCATAGTTCGGCTATTGTTGATAATACTGCTATAGACATTGGGGTTCATGTACCCCTTGAAATCTGCATTTTTGTATCTTTGGGGTAAATACCTAATAGTGCAATCACTGGGCCATAGAGTAGTTCTATTTTAAATTTGTGAGGAACCTCCATCCTTTTCCAGAGTGTGTGCATCAATTTGCATTCCCATCAACTGTGTAAGATAGTTCCCCTTTCTCTGCATCCCCACCAACGTCTATTGTTTCTAGTGTTGTTAATTTTAGCCATTCTGACAGATGTGAGAATCTTATTGTGGTTTTGATTTGTAGTGTCCTGATGATGAGTGATGTTGAGCATCTTTCCTTTTTATGTCTGCTAGCTATCTGGATGTCTTCTTTGGAAACATGTTCATGTGGTTTTGATTTGTATTTTCCTGATGATGAGTGATGTTGAGTATCTTTTCTTTTCATGTCTGTTAGCTATCTAGATGCCTTCTTTGGAAACATGCCTGTTCATGTCTTTTGCCCATTTTTTCACTGGATCATTTGTTTTCTGGGTGTTGACTTTGTTAAGATTTTTTGTTGTTTGTTTATTCATTTTTGAGAGAGAGAGAGAGCAGGGAAGGGGTAGAGTGAGAGAGGGAGACAGAGGCTCAGAAGCAGGTTCCAAGGTGTCAGTTCAGAGCCCAATAAGGGGCTTGAACTCACAAACCATGAGATCATGTCCTGAGAGGAAGTCAGATGCTTAGCTGACTGAGCCACCCAGGCACCCTGAGCTTGATAAGTTCTGTATAGATTTTAGATACTAACCCTTTATCAGATATGTCATTTGCAAATATCTTCCCATTCTGTAGGCTGCCTTTTAGTTTTGTTGATTGTTTCCTCAATCAATGTGCAGAAGCTTTTTATCTTGATGAAGTTCTAGTAGTTCACCTTTGCTTTTGATTCCCTTGCCTCTGGCCATGTGTATAGTAAGAAGTTGCTAAGGCTGAGGTCAAAGAGGTTGCTGCCTGTGATCTCGAGAGTTTTGATGGCTTCCTGTCTCACCTGGTTTATTCTTGAGAGTGAGAGAGAGAAGCAAACGTGCACACTTACACACATGAGGGGGGAGGGGCAGAGAGAGAAGGAGACCCAGAATCCATCTCAAGCAGGCTCTACTCTGTGAGGCAGGAATTATTATCTCCATTTATAGGTGAGGAATGGGTTAAGAAAGACTAAGTGGCTTGCTCAAGGTTATGAAACTAGGTAGTGTAACACCTAGGATTTAAACCCAAATGTGATGAACTCCAACAGTATCATTCTTTTTTTTTTTAAGTTTTTATTTATTTGAGGGTGAGAGGGGCAGAGAGAAACAGAGACAGAGTATCCAAAGCGGGCTGTGTGCTGAGAGCAGCAAGTCTGGGCTCAAACACATGAACTGTGAGATCATGACCTAAGGCAACTGACTCAGCCAACCAGTGTTGGCTGTGCTGATTGTGTATGATGAAGGGAGGAAGTGGTCTTGTCATTCTTCTGCATGTTGCAGTCCAGTTTTCCCAACACCATTTGTTGAAGAGACTGTTTTGTTTTGTTTTGTTTTTTACATTGGATATTCTTTCCTGCTTTGTCAAAGATTAGTTGACCATATAGTTGTGGGTCCATTTCTGGGTTTTCTATTCTGTTCTGTTGATCTGTGTATCTGTTTCTGGGCCAGTACCATACAGTCTTGAGGTCTACAGCTTTGTTATATAGCTTGAAGTCTAGAATTGTGATGCCTCCAGTTTTGTTTTTCTTTTTCAGGACCGCTTTGGCTATTTGGGGTCTTTTGTGGTTCCCTACAAATATTAGGATTTTTTTTGTTCTAGCTCTGTGAAAAACGCTGGTGGTATTTTGATAGGGATTGCTTTAAATGTGTAGAGTGCTTTGAGTAGTATAAGCATTAAAATTTTAAAAATTGTTTTATTTATTTTTGAGACAGAGACAGAGCATGAGAGGGAGAGGGGCAGAAAGAGAAGGAGATACAGAATCTGAAGCAGACTCTCAGGTTCTGTGCTGACAGCTCAGAGCCTGACGTGGGTCTCGAACCCACAAATGTGAGATTATAACTTGACCTGAAGTGAGAGGTTTAACTGACTGAGCCACCTAGGCACCCTGTAGTATAGGAATTTTAACAATGTTTGTTCTTTCAATCCATAAGCATGGAATATTTCCCCATTTCTTTGTGTCCTCTTCAATTTCTTTCATAAGTGTTCTATAATTTTCAAGAGTACAGATTTTTTACCTCTTTGATTTTTTACTCCTATATACCTTATTGATTTTGGTGCAAGTGTACATGGGATAGATTACTTGATTTCTTTTTCTGTATTTTGTTTATTGGTGTATGCTGCTATTTCTTTATTTAAAAACTTAAAGTATGGGGTGCCTGGGTGACTCAGTCAGTTGATCATCCGACTTTGTCTAAGGTCATGATCTCATGGTTTGTAAGTTCAAGGCCCATAGTGGGCTCCCTGCTGTCAGTGCAGAGCCGGCTTCAGATTCTCTGTCCCTCTCTTTTTCTTCTCCTTCCTCCACTCAACATTCTCTCTCAAAAATTAACTTTACATAACTAAATAAACACTAAAAAAATCTAAAAGCAGTAACTATTGACTAATGATTTAGCTTTCTTACACCTAGTGCACCTGGGTGGCTCAGCCAGTTGGGTAGCTTTCTTACACCTGCACTCTGAAGTCCCTTTTATTTATTTAAAATTTTTATTGATTTATTTTAAGTAATATCTTTACCCAAAGTGGAGCTCAAACTCACAATCCCAAGAGTCTCATGCTCTCCCAACTGAGACAGCCAGGCATCACTCTTCCTCCCCTCTTTTTTCTTTTTTTTTAATTTTTAATTTATTTTTGAGGGTCAGAGAGAGCTGGCAGGAGGAGGGGAGGGGCAGAGAGGGGTGACACACAGAATTAGAAGCAGGCTCCAGGCTCTGAACTGTCAGCACAGAGCCTGACATGGGGCTCAAACCCACAAACTGTGAGATCATGACTTGAGCTGAAGTCGGACACTCAACTGATGAGCCACCCAGGCGCCCCCCCTTACTCCCTTTTTAAAACGAGGTTATGTCATGCTACACGCCTTTGGGTTACATAATCAGTACGTACATTATTATGAGTATGTAACATTGTTTACAGCAGTGCTAGGTAGCTTACTATGATTACATAGTAATCATAGTCCTTTTTTGGTAAAAGTTTTTTTTCCTGTTGGTAATAATTGCCATGCTTTCCCATTTGCTTTATTATACACATACTTATCCAAATGCTTCAATAGATCTTAAATAATTATTTCAAATGCTTAGACAAATCATATAACCTCTTAGTTTTGTTTTTACCCTGGAGCACTTCCTTCTATAGCTCTCCATATTCCTGCTCAACTGAACTGGTCACATGTTGGTCTGCTGCCCACCTGCAACTATGATTCTCATCCTTTATTCTGTTTCCTTGATGCTTTGCCTTCTACTTTCTTTTTTGCAGCTCTGTTTTGTTGAACCATACTATCCACTGACGTTCTAAGAAAGACTGAATAGGATGCATATTTATTTAGCCATTATTTATCTGTAAATACATTTTTAAGTTTATTTATTTTGAGAGGGGAGGGGCAGAGACAGAGACAGAATCCCAAGCAGGATCCAGCTCTGACCTGTCAGCACAGAGCCTGAGCAGGGCTCAAACTCATGAACTGAGAGATCATGACCTGAGCTGAAGTTGGATGCTTAACCAACTGAGCCACCCAGGTACCCCTATGTGTAAATATTTAAAAAATTTTTCTTTTAATATCTTTTATTTATTTTTGAGAGACAGAGAGAGACAGTGCGAGCAGGGGAGGGTCAGAAAGAGAGGGAAACACAGAATCTGAAGCAGGCTCCAGGCTCTGAGCTAGCTGTCAGCACAGAGCCCGATGCGGGGCTCGAACCCACGAACTGTGAGATCATGACCTGAGCCGAAGCCGGAAGCTCAACCGACTGAGCCACCCAGGCGCCCCTAAATATACTTTTTAAAAATAATTGGTTGTGTACTGATTTTTCTAAAAGTAGTCTTGTGGGTTAAACATCAGACTCTTGATTTTGACTCAGGTCCTGATCTCAGGGTTTTAAGATTGAGCCCCCTCATAGGGCTCCGTGCTGGGCTTGGAGCCTGCTTAAGATTGTCTCACCTCTCCCTCTGCCCCTCCCCTGTCTGTGTGTGCATGCAAAAAGAAAAGAGAAAAACGAAAAGTAAAGAAAAGAAAAGAAAGCAAAGCAAAGCAAAGCAAAGGGAAAAGAAAGGAAAAAGAAAGAAAAGAAAAGAAAAGAAGAGAAAAGAAAATGTAGTCTCTACACTCACCGTGGGGCTCGAACTTACCATTCTGAAATCAAGAATCATATGGGCCTCTGAGGGGATTCAGTTGGTTAAGTGTCTGACTTTCAGGTCTTGCATCAGCCTCTCTGCTGTCAGCACAGAGCCTGCTTCAGATCCTCTGTCCCTGTCTGTCTCTGTTCCTCCTTTGTTCGCTCGCTCTCTCTCTCTGAAAAATAAATAATTAAAAAAATCATATGCTTCTCTGACTGAGCCAATTAGGTGCTCCATGGGTAAATATTTTTATTTTAGCCTCACACTTGACTGAGAATTTGGTTGTGTAGTGAAACTTCAGTTGAAAGTGTTCACTGAGGGGTGCCTGGGTGGCGCTGTCAGTTGAGCTTCTGACTTCGGCTCAGGTCATGATCTCACAGTTCATGGGTTCAAGCCCCGTATCAGGCTCTGTGCTGACAGCTAGCTCAGAGCCTGGAGCCTGCTTCAGATTCTGTGTCTCCCTCTCTCTCTGACCCTCCCCTGCTCGCACTGCCTCTCTGTATCTCAAAAATTAATAAATGTTAAAAAAATGTTTAAAAAAAAAAGAAAATGTTCACTGAAAATTATGAAGGCATAGGGCACAGGGGTGGCTCAGTTGATTGAGAGTCTGACTTCAGCTCAGGTCATGGTCTCAGGGTTTGTGTTCAAGCCCTGCCCCGCATTGGGCTCTCTGCTGTCAGCGTAGAGCCTGCTTGAGCAGGGAAGGGTCAGAGAGAGAGGGAGGCACAGAATCTGAAGCAGGCTCCAGGCTCTGAGCTAGCAGTTAGCACAGAACCTGATGCGGGGCTTGAACCCACGAACCATGAGACTATGACCTGAGCTGAAGTCGACACTCAACCGACTGAGCCACCCAGGTGCCTCAGACTTTTTAAATTTTGAAAATGAAATGACTAGGTGTCCTATCATAGCCTCCAACTTAAAACGCTGACATCAGGAATCATGTGCTCTACTGACTGAGCCAGCCAGGTACCCCTACGTATTATATTTTTTGGCATTTATCCAAATGCTTGGTGTTATCTGCACTTCCCGCATCTGTGGTTTGGTGTGTGACATTAACTTAGGGGGAATTCTCAGTCATTACTTTTCCAAATATTTTTTTCTGTTCCTTTCTCTCTTCTGGTATTCCTGTTATGTATATGTTACTCCCTTTGTGTGGTTCTACAGTTTTTGGATTTCCTTTTCTGTTTTTCTTTTTTTTTCTTGTTTTAAAAAAAACATTTTATGTTTTATTTATTTTTGAGACAGAGAGAGACAGAGCATGAGAGGGGGAGGGGCAGAGAGAGAAGAAGACACAGAACCGGAAGCAGGCTCCAAGCTCTGAGCTAACTGTCAGCACAGAGCCTGACGTGGGGCTCGAACCCATGATCGTGAGATCTGACCTGAGCCGAAGTCGGAGGCTTAACCGACTGAGCCACCCAGGTGCCCCTTAAAAAAACATTTTAATGTTACTTACTTTTTTTTAAAGTTTATTTATTTATTTTAAGAGAGAGCGAGAGTGAGAGAGAGCACCAGCTGGAGAAAGGCAGGGCGAAGGAGAGACAGAATCCCAAGCAGCTCTACACCATTAGCACAGAGCCCGATGCAGGGCTTGAACTCACATACTGTGAGATCAGGCAATGAGTTGAGATCAAGAGTCAGATGCTTAACTGACTGCACCACCCAGGTGCTCCTATTTTTGAGAGAGAGCAAGGGAGAACAAGCTGGGGGAGCACAGAGAGAGGGAGACACAGAATCTGAAGCAGGCTCCAGGCTCTGAGCTGTCAGCACAGAGCTGGTGCAAGGTTCAAACCCACCAACTGTCAGATCATGAGCCGAGCAAAAGCTGGATGCTTAATGGACTGAGCCACCCAGGTACCCTTTTTTTTTTTTTTTTCTATTTACTTTCAGGTTTGGAGGTTTCTACTGAGATATCCTGAAGCGCCAGAGTCTTTCCTGAGCTGTATCCCATCTTCCTATGTGTCCATCAAAGGCAGTCGTCATCTCTCTTACAATGCTGTTCATTTCTGGCACCTCTGTTTGGTTCATCATTCTGCTTAAACTGCCCACGTGTTCTTGCGTGGACACCAGGGCGCCGTCAGAATAATGATCATCCTTGTTTTAAGTTCCTTGTCTGTTGATTCTGCATTCCTTGCCATATCTGAATCTAGAGATCCGATGCTTGCTCTGTTTCTTCAAACTGTATTTTTGGCCTTCAATATGTCTTATAATTTTTTCTTGATAACTGGACATAATGTACTGGGAAAAAGGAACTTTGGTAAATAGGCTTTTCATAAAGCGGTGGCAAGGCGTTGGAGGAAGGGAAGCATTCTATTGTCCAATAATTAAATCACAGTCCTCAGGAGTGCCTGGGTGGCTCAGTAAGTTAAGTGGCCGATTCTTGATTTCAGCTCAGATGGTGATCTCACGGTTTGTGAGTTTGGGCTCTGCGCTGATAGTGGGATTTCTCTCTCTGTTCCTCACCTCACCACCCCGTCCCCCCTCACGCCCCTCCCCACTCTCTCAGAATAAACAATAAATCACTGTCTTCAGTGGTTCTGTACCTCTGGACCGTGAACCTCACACACGCTTCTCGTTTCTCTCCTCAGTCCTCACTAGATGGGACAGGGCCAGGAGAAGGAACTGGCCTGGCCTGTTTCCCTTCCTGCACATGGAAGGCTAGAGCGGCTGCGGTGGGTATTTCCCTTCCCTTCCGTCAATTAGGCTCTGGTTAAATTTGAAGTTTCTCCCGAGGGCGTATCTTGCGAGGGACAGAATGCTGTGGTGTGTTTTCAAATGGCTCTATCTACTTTCCCCTTCTAGACACTGGAGGGGGTTTTCTCTGACCTTTACCAAGAGAACCTGCAAAGCTCCAGGAGGTAAAATGCACAAAAGCGTGCCCCTCTCATGACTGGGGCCCTTCGTGTTTTTCTCTCTCAGATTTGTGCACATCACACCGAGCCTCCAGCAGGTCCTTGGTCACAGTTCAGGCTGCCAGTTCCGGCAGAGGCCTCTGCTCGTGAGTTTCTGCCCTGTACTTGCTTGTCACTCCCTCCAACGTGCAGGGGCAGCGGTGTGCCCGTATTCTGACTTCCCCCACAGCTCTCAGGAGCGTTGTTGACCCCTCAGTTTGTTCAGCTTTTTGACTTGTTGCTAGGATGGGGTGGCCACTTCCCAGCTTCTTACACGCTGGACTGGAAACATTTCAACTTCTTTCTTTCTTTCTTTTTCTTTCTTTCTTTCTTTCATGTTCACAAACTCTTAATTTGTGATGTTCTGGGTTTTTCTTTTTTCAGTTTTATTTATTCATTCATTCATTTATTTTTTAATTTACATTTCAGTTAACATACAGTGCAATATTGGTTTCAGAAGTAGAATTCAGTGATTCATCACTTATATATAACACCCAGTGCTCATCCCAAGTGCCCTCCTTAGTACCCACCCCCTTCCTTCAACCCAGAGTTTATTCTCGATTATTAAGAGTCTCTTGGGGCTCCTGGGTGGCTCAGTCAGTTAAGCATCTGACTTCAGCTTAGGTCACGATCTCACGGTTTGTGGAACTGAGCCTTGTGTTGGGCTGCTCCACGTTGACAGTGCGGAGCCTGCTGGGGATTCTCTCTCCCTCTCTCTTTCTCTGCCCCTCCTTCCATGTACACATGCATATGTTCTCTCTCTCTCTCAAATCAATAAACATTTGAAAACTACTTTTTAAAGAGTTTCTTATGGTCTGTTTCTCTTGCTTCTCTTCCCTCACGTTCCCATATACTCATATAGGAATGAAATCATATGGTGTTTGTCTTTCTCTGACTCACTTATTTCACTTAGCATAATACATTCTAGCTCCATCCACATCATTGCAAATTACAAGATTTTATTCTTTTTGATGGCTGAGTAACATTCTGTTGTATATATTTGACTGTGATGTCTTGGCAATCAATGGCTGGCTTTTGTTGAATTTAATGGGAGTTCTCTGTGCTTCTTGGATTATGATGTTTGTGTCCTTCCCCAGATTTGGGGAAGTTTTCAAATATAATTTTCTGACGTAAACCTTCTGCTTCTTTTTCTTTTTTCATCTTCTGGAACTCCTATGATATGAATGTTAGGTTTTAAAAAATTGTCGAATTCTCTAAGTCTGCCTTCATAATCCCTGACCTTTGTTTCACTTTTCAGCTTTATTATTTTCCATAATTTTATCATATCTATACTGTTAACTTTACTCTTCTGTCTTGTCCATCCTCGTTTTTATGGCTTTCATTAGGGTTTGCATTTTGGTTACAGCATTTTCAGTTTTGACTAGACTAGATTTTATTTATTTATTGGTTTGTTTGTTTGTTTGTTTAGAGGTAAAGAGAGAATCTCAAACAGGCTCTGCACTATCTGTACAGAGCCTAATGCGGGGCTTGAACACATGAACTGTGAGATCATGACTTAAGCCGAAATCAACAGTTGGACAGATGCTTAACTGACTGAGTCACCCAGGCACCCCCCTGTTCTTTCTTTTAAATTTTTTTCTAAAATTTTTAATATTTATTTTTTGAGAGACAGAGAGACAGAATGTGAGCGGGGGAGGGGCAGGCAGACAGACACACACACACATTCTGAATCAGGCTCCAGGCCCTGAGCTGTCAGCATAGAGCCTGACATGGGGCTTGAATCCACAAACCACAAGATCATTATCTGACCATGCTTAACCAACTGAGCCACCCAGACACCCCTTCTTCTTTCTTTCTTTTTTCTTTTTCTCTCTCTCTCTTTTTCTTTCTTTCTTCCTTCCTTCCCTTTCTTTCCTTCTTTTCCTTCCTTTCTTTGTGTTTTTTTAAGTTATTTTATTTATTTATTTTGAGAGAGAGAGAGAGAGAGAGAGAGAGAGAGAGAGAAGCAGCAGAACCCTATGTGGAGCTTGAACTCACAAACCATGAGATCATAGCCTGAACTGAAATCAAGAGTCATTCAGATGCTTAACTGACTGAGCCACCCTCTGTTCTTTCTTTCAAGGTGAACTCATTTTGGAAGAACCACCACCCTCACCACCACCACCGCGAATAATAGAATGAACTAGAAACTTAAAAATAATCAAACAAAAGAAGCTAGATCCTAGGTGTGTCTTGGTCAGCTTGTTAGGAGGAGCTGCTGTGCTCTCTCTCTCCCTCAAGGTATGCAGCTGTTCAGTTAATCCTCTGATAGATTCCTAGGTGTTCAAGATGGTTTGATGATGGTCTGTGTTTGAGGGACAAGACTAGCCCAGAGTCCCCTTACTATGCTGTTATCTTAACTCCTCCCCTGATCCATCAATTTCATTTTTTTCTTAAAAAAATTTTTTTTATGTTTTTAATTTATTTTTGAGAGACAGAGAGAGACAGCACAAGCAAGGGAGGGTCAGAGAGAGAGGGAGACAGAATCTGAAGCAGGCTCCAGGCTCTGAGCTAGCTGTCAGCACAGAGCCTGGCGCGAGGCTCAAACCCACAAACTGTGAGATCATGACCTGAGCCGAAGCCAGACGATTAACCAACTGAGCCACCCAGGCGCCCCCACAATTGGTTCCTGTGATTATTGCGGTCCTGACCCCAATATAGGGGCATCACTCAGGGATACTAGGCAGCAGCCAAATTACCAGGAGCCCTAGTGACTCGTAGGACTGGAGTCTTCTCTTTCTTTCCTTTTTTAAAATAATTTTTAAAACATTTTATTTATTTTTGCGAGACACAGAGAGACAGAGTATGAGTACGGGAGGGTCAGAGAAAAAGGGAGACACAGAATCCGAAGCAGTCTCCAGGCTCTGAGCTAGCTGTCAGCACAGAGCCCGATGCGGGGCTCAAACCCACGACCTGTGAGATCACGACCTGAGCTGAAGTAACTGAGCCACCCGGGTGCCCCCACCCCCCCTTTTTTAAAGAGAGACAGAAAGCTGGGGGAGAGGGACAGAGGAAGAAGGGGAGAGAATCCCAAACAGGCTCCACACTCAGCGTAGTGTCTGACATGGCACTTGATCCCACAACCCTGGGATCATGACCTGAGCCAAAACCAAGAGGCAGAAGCTCAACTGACTGAGCCACCCAGGCACCCCTTGAAGTCTCCTCTTTCATAAGAAGAAATTACACAGAGGTGACCTCTATTGACCAAAAGAAGAAATTGCAGTCACAGGCTCCTTTCCTTCCCTCCAGCACAGGGAAATGACCCATACAATTCCTGCCAGCCTCCAAGCACTTCACAAATGTTATTATGTCATTTGTTCTTGGATTTGCAATATTTACATCTTCAAGGTGGGCGCCATCACTCCACTTTAGAGCTGAGAAAAGCAGGGCTGAAAGAAGTGAACTGATTCCCTGGATTTCCACAGTGTCAGAAGCATTGCTGAGATCCACCCCAGGTCTGTCGGAGGCAGAGGCTTTGCTCTGCCCACCAGTCCCCTGTTATTCAAAGTGTGTTCCAAGCTCCAGAGAACGGGCAACACTGGGAGCATTAACACTACAGGCCTCAGGCTTCCTAGACCTACTGAATCAGAACTTGTATCCTAAGGAGATAAAATTTTTGCATGTACATTAGGGGCACCTGGGTGGCTCAGTTCGTTAAGCCTCTGACTCTTGATTTCAGCTCAGGTCATGATCTCATGGTCATGAGTTTGAGCCCCGTGTTGTTGGGGCTCAGCATGGAGCCTGCTTGGGATTCTCTCTCTCCCTCCCTCTGCCCCTCTTGTACTCATGGTCTTTCTCTCAAAAACAAATTAAGCTTTAAAACATTTTTGTATGTATATTAAAACTTGAAGAGTACCCTGACTCCCAAGAAGTGGTAGGGAAATTCAGTTCTTTTGAGGAGACACTGATTTCTCATATTTATTCTGGGAATGTAGATTTCTGGCTACAAAACACTTCTGTCATTTTTCCTGTGCTGTCTTTACACTGGCTCCCCTTTCCCCTGGGAGGTAGATAAGGTCAGTGATAATCACTCCAATTTTCAAGCTGGGAAAACAGAAGCCCAGAGGGGTGAAGCAGTTTGCCCAGAGCCCCAGGTCAGCAGGCAGCTCAGTACTGGAGGGGGATTGGCTGGGAGGCTGACCCGAAGGCTCCAAGATTTGGCGTTGGTGCCAGCACGGGGATGGAGGCGGCCCCTAAGCTTGCCTTCAGGGGTCAGAAAGCACTTGTCTGGCTCGGGGAGAGCCTTCTGCTCTCACTTGTTTATCCATGTGTGATAAGAATACAGTGAGACTGCAATTTTATTACCAGTGTGTCCCTGAGCAAACTGTGTGATAATCTCTCTTAGCCTTCTCTCTCTCCAGAGCTGTTGTAAAGATCATGTGAGGATGATGCCTGCCGGTGAGGTGCTGGCCTAAGGCAAGAATTCAACAAATGTTTGTTGCTATTCATTAATTTGCTCCACAGCTATAGGACACTTGCTTACAATGGGCCAGGCTCCGGACTAAGACACCAGATGGGTAAGGAATGTTAAAAACAAAACCACAGGCCCAAGGTGGAGTCATTTGGCTCCAGGATAATTGCAGTTTCAACCTCCTCCAGAAAGGTCTTAACTGATCAGTCAGGAATTTTCTGATCAGCACCAAGGAGGCAACAGTCACCTGAGCCCTCTCCATCCCCCGAAGGAAGATGAGCTAATCCACCTAATCCACCGAAGACCCCCTGCCACTCCCTGGAAGGGAAGGTGACTTTGCCTGAAGCAATCCATTCTTTTTATTGGCTGATAACCACCTTGTCCCACTCCCCTTCCTGTAAACACCTTCCATTTTGCACAACTCCTTGGAACATCTCTGTATTTGCTACACAGGATACTGCTCGATTCATGAATTGTTTAATAAAGCCTACTAGAGCTTCAAATTTACTCGGTTGAATTTTTTTTTTTTTTTTAAACAGGAGGTCTGCCCTTGCTCCCACGGAGCTTACGGTGCAACGGGGGAGATATGATCAAGTGGCCACAAGTATGGTGGGCGACAAGGGCAGTGTCTTGAATATAATGAATGGACAATGAATCCGGCTGTTGGCCATTAGCGTAGATGTAACCTTTCCTTCTCTTTACTCACTCAGAGAAAGTGAAACCAAACCTCAAGGTCTCGTCCCCTTAGTTCTCTTCTGAAACTCGGCCCAAAGCTGTCTCACCCCTCCAGCCCCTCAAAAGTACTAGGTCGCTTCAGAAGTATTTTCTCCCTGGAGAGTCCCTGCTCGTACCAGGAGGGAGAGGGAGTGTCATGGAAGCTGAGCTGGTTAGACTTTACCCTACAGGCAAAGGGGGAGCCACTGAAGACCACCCCAGCAAGCTCTGGTCTCACCCCTGCTGCTCTCCCCGACCAGGGGGTACCCCACACACAATGGCCGCTTTTCAGTTCTTCAAATACCAAGTACCAAATGCCAGGGCTTTTGCATGCGCAATTCCCATGGCTTGGAAAGGTTTCCCCACCTCTCCTCATTTAGTTCATTCCTACTCATCACTCAGGGGCCAGCTCAAATGTCCCTTTCTCCAGGAAGGCTCCCCTCACTCCCCAGGCAAGTTTCAGGCTTGAAGCTCACCCCAAGATGTGGGGTCCACAAGAGACACGCAGCAGAGGCCAATCTGAGGTCATATGGTGCGGGGATGACCTGAGGACTTCTTGAACCAAGGACAGGAGCCCAGGTTGGCAGGCCGGGCCTGATGGGAGGTGGGAGAGGGGAAGCATCAAGAACCACTTGCGGGGCACCTGGGTGGTTCAGTCGGTTAAGCCTCCGACTTAGGCTCAGGTCAGATCTCACGTTCGTGGGTTCGAACCCCACATCAGGCTCTGTGCTGACAACTAGCTCAGAGCCTGGAGCCTGCTTCAGGTTCTGTGTCTCCTTCTCTCTCTGTCCCTCCCCCTCTCATGCTCTGTCTCTCTCTGTCTCAAAAATAAATAAAGCATTAAAAAAAGAAAAGAAATGGAAAAAAAAAAAAAAAAGAACCACTTGCATGTTCCCCTCTTGCTCAGGGGAGCGTGGCAGGGCTCATCCCTGAGGCAGGAGCCGAAGTCAATGAAGCCAGAAGTCATTGCCCCACCCCCTCCTCACCAGCCTACCTTCTTCCTGTCAGTGACCTGGACTCTGTCCCCAGCACTGGACATAGGCCACACAGCTCAGCAGCACAGCCTCTTTTTATTAACCATCCTCTCTGGTACGAATGTGCACACGTCGAAAAGAAACAGTAAAATACCCTGGGTGGGAGGGCGGGGCAGGGGCTCCTGAGCTTCAGCTGAGTGGCGCCAGATTCCAGCTCCTTTTCCTTTTCTGTTCAAGGACTCCCCTCACAGCCCCCATCCCTCAGCTGGACACGGATGGGCGCTGGGAGGACCTGGTGCTCTGCTGGGGGCTGAGAGACAATAGCACAGCGGGTCTGGGCCCAGGGGCAGAGGGGGGATGTGAGGAAAGGTGGGTCATCCAGTCTGGGAATTGAGCAGAAGCCTATATAGGTGCAGCAAGCCTCTGCTTCTGTGATCTCCCTGCCCTGTGTGGAGGGCTGCTGGGGGAGGGGGGTCCCTCTCACCCCTGGTACAGAGGTTTTGGGCAGGTGGGGCCAAGGAAATTCTGGGAGTTCCAGGCGGAGGAGGCCTGGTTCTCTGCCTGGGATTGGTCAAAGTGAACAGCCAAGGAGGGAAAACTGGGAACTGAGAGTGGGAGGAGTGTCCCTCGTCACCCCCCCTGGGGTACAGCCCATGTGCCACCTCAGTGTCAGGTCACTAGGCCTGTGGAGTGGAGGAAGCTGCCACCAGAGGGTCTGGCATCCCTCCTGCTCCCAGTGTTGCATGAGCAGGAGAGACTTAGCTAGAAAAATGGGACAGGGGCTGAAGAAGTGCTGGGGGTGGGGGGGGGAGCAGACAAGATCTGGACCAGAAGGGAAACTTCTAGACTGGCGTGACTACACTCAAGTGCTGCCCAGTCAGGGACAACTCAGCTGCCCTTCTCTGTGGGCTACCCTGCTGGGGTCGCCAGGGAAGGGGGGGCAGACGGCAGGCGGGAGAGGAGCAGTCGCTGCAAGAGAAGCTATCAGAGAGGCTCGTTTGGACTCCGACTAGGCCAGCCTGCATGGGTTTGAAAGGTGCCCAGCCTTCTCACCCACCCCGTACCACAGAAACGAGGGGCCCATCTGGAATCCGAGCGAGGAAAGCAGACTTCCTGCCAAGGGGAAAGCTAACTGAGGAGTACTCACAGCACCACGGTGGCAAGGGACGGCCCCTGTCCTTTGGGTCAGAGCCGGGCTGGCACCGTTTGTAAACATTAGACTTGATGTCGGGGACGGAGGAGGAGAGGGACGCCTGGACCCTCAGGTCTGGGGAAAGAAGGTGAGGCCCCAAAGTCTGGGGAAATGTCAATTAGCCACGGAAAAGAGGTCTATAGGCTTACTTTGGGGCCAGGCTGGGGGTGGACAAGGCATGACTCTATCTACCTCTGTGCGTCTGTATGACTTTTGTGCTACCTTTGGAAGTTGCCAGATCCCAGAGACGCCACCGCTGGCCAAGCGGCTGACAAACTGGAGCAGGCACTGAGTCCTGGGGTAATGTGCGCAGGTCCCACTCAGGACAGGTTGCTCTGTAGAGGGGTCGTTTGCCCATACTCTGTCTCCAGATGAAAGTCAGGCTGGGGTCTCTTTTCTGAGATGTTCCGATCCTCTTCACCCATGTTTTTCAGGGATGGAGAAGTCGAGAGTTGGAGGACAGAGAAGATTCTTCTGTGATACAAGACCTCTTCCCTCCATCCTGGCACTGCCAGGATTGGAGAGCAGTAGGGGAGCTGGGTCTGAGCTGTCCAGAGGTGTGAGGCCTGATTTCACTCCAGAACTGTCCCTGGAAAAGGACGTCCAGATGTCATCCCACCAGTAGGCGGGAATGATGCTGGACTCAAGGTGACTCCACAGCTCTAAGAGATGCGCTCCTGGGTCCAGTGGCAAAGGCCACGTGTTGCCTGGGAGGCAGTGCTTATGCCAAGAGATCCACATAGATGGCGTTGGCTGTGGTCTGGCCGAAGATGAAGGCTCCCAGGGTGACCAAGAGGACACCGTAACTGACCAGTGCCCACCAGCTGTAGGGCAGAAGAGAGGCCTAGTTAGTCAACCTACCCTTGGCTTTGCAGACTTCTATATGTGTGTGTGTATGTATATATATACACATACATGAGATATATATGATACATACATATATCAGTTAATTATTGTAATTACTTATAGCATTTTTCAGTGGGTCGAGAACTTTCTGCTTCTCAGTGACTTTTCACACAAAGTTATGCGGGGCCAGGTGTAAGATCCCCAGTCAATGGGTCAGAAGACCAAGACCTAATGGAGATCATTGATGGGTCCCAGCAAGCCAAGGGCAGAACCAGGATCAGAATGCATGTCTCCTGATGGAAAACATGTTCAGGAAAAAGCAGGTCACATGGAGTGTGACCCATTCCATTTACAAAAAGAAGCGCAGACATCTGCAAATATATATATCAAATATAGCAACAGGGGATTCAGAGGATCCATCAGGGTACTGAGATTAAGGATGCCTTGAATTTTCTTCCTTACACTTTATTTTTAAAGTTTTCTATAATGAATATTACTTCACTATAGAATGAAGTATATAGAATATATAATTCTTTTAAAAAAGCTTACAACCTATTTTCAACTTCTGTACTAATCAAGGAAATGTGGATGCTAAAACAATATTGTGTTTTTCATCCAACAGACTAACACACATTTAAAAGGCTGCTCTGGGATGCCCAGTGGCTCAGTTGTTAAGCGTCCAACTTTGGCTCAAGTCATGATCTCATGGTTCATGGGTTCAAGCCCTGCATAGGGCTCTGTGCTGACAGCTCAGAGCCTGGAGCCTGCTTCCAATTCTGTGTCCCCTTCTCTCTCTGCCCCTCCCCTGCTCATGCTCTGTCTCTCAAAAATGAATAAATGTTAAGAAAAAAAAAAGTCTGTTCTATTCAATACTCTACTGCTAGGACTCTGACTGGTTTTGCCTTCCTAGAGGGAAATTTGAACCTCTGTGCAAAAGTAAAAATTAGCATGCCCCATGATTCAGCAATTTCTTTCTAAGAATTGATCCTAACAGGATCCTCAAAACAGGTGTGTCAAGATGTACACATATGAGTATTCACACATTCATACACCAGAAGACTCTGCAGCCCTTCGAAAAGGGGAGAAGTGGGCGGATCTTCTTGGGCTGATGTAGGGTGATCTCCAAGACACATGGTTAAGTGAAAGAAAGCAAGTGGTAGAAAAGTGTCTGGCATGAAGCCATTTTTGAAAAAACCAACTAGACACAAAATTTCAAGTGTTTGTGTATACATTTGCATAGCTTTATGTACATGGACATGTATACACGCGCAAAAACATCTAGAAGACCATGCTGATGACAGAGAGCTCTCAGAAGAAGGGATATGGAGGGGAGTGGGCCGTAGGGGCAAGAGAGACTTCCACTTTTTTCTCTCAAGTCCTTCAGGAGCATTTAAACTGTCACAATTAGCACGTGCCACTCATTTCTTAATAAGGTACTTAGAAAACTCTTATGCTTTTTAAGTCCACAGGTCTCTTGATCTCTACCTGTTTGAGGCACCCCTGCGCCCTCCAGCCCACCCTCACCTGGCCCCTTCCTGGCAGGACGGCACACGGGGCCCTGCCTTACCTGGCTGGTTTGACTTCTTCCATTTCTGAGAGCTTGGCTTGAATGAGGCACAGCCCTGGAAGAGACGACGTGGCCCCGAGAGCTCAGGTGGGCTCCTTCACTCAGGCCCACCCTCCCACTTTACCAAGAGGTAGGGTGGTGAACGGAGAAAGCCCTCTGTTTACTCTTTGTCTCCGCCCCAACTCCTCGCGCAGGGGGAGGCCTTGCGTCTGCTTTCCGAGGAGAGGCCAGCACCTGACAGGCTCTCCAGGGCTGCAGGTGAGCCCCAGAGCCAAAGGGGCAGCCACAGAAGGTGATTCAGCAGTGGCCCCCACCACCCTGAGGGCCCTTCGCAGTGCACTTCTGAGCAGATGTGGCACTGCCTCAGCTCCACGCAAAGTGGCAGGGGCTTTCAGGTTGGTCTCCTAGAGAGAAATAAGCTGGGTACAGGTAGAACTCTTGGCAGGGCAGGTGGGAGCACTTCCTGGGGGTCCGGCAGCAGACCTGTGTCTGAAACTCAGGTCTCCCAACTTCTACATCAGGGTGCTGCCTCCAGACCCTGGCACCTCCTGGGCTGTAATGGGCTAAACCAGCTGGATCCCTAACAGTCAGGCAGCAACAGAGAAGCGAATGCGAGGTTAAGAGTGTAGGCTGTGCACCTAGACAGACTTGGGTCAGAAAAGTTGTTACTCTGTAGTTGAGTCTGCTTAACCTCCTCACATCTCCTCATCAGCAGACTGGAGACAACAACTATCTATCCCTTCTTTCCAGGAGGGGCAGGGGTCAGCGCAGAGCCTGAGGGGGGTGATTAGTGGTTACTCTCCTGGCAGGTGAGTGAAGGAGTTGAGGCCGGGAGACCCTGGGCGCCGGTGCTGCATGGGGGGTGGTGTGGGGGTGGGGGCAGGGGTCCACACCTGGGAAGACAAAGATGAAGCAGGCGGCCAGGCCTCCGATGACTGAGATGACCTTGCCGATGTCAGGGATGAAGAGCGCCAGCAGCAGGGTGAGCAGGAACCAGACCAGCGTCTGCAGCACGCGTCGCCGCCGCTCCCGGCCCACGTCCTCCTCCACAGGCATCCCCTGGTAGCGCAGCCACAGGCCCTCGATCACCGCCCTGCCCACACAGAGAGTGGCTCAGAGGCCCCCACCTTTGGTTCACAGAGCCGGACCTCTGAGTGCGTAGACTGGGGGTAAGGCCCTAAGCTCTGAGCCTGTTTCCTGTTCTGTGAAATGGGTCCAGCAGTACTCTTGTGGTTGCCATGGGGACAGGATGGTGGCTGTGATGTGCTTAGGGCCTGGCCTGGCCCGGGACATGCTTACCCTGTGGGAACTGATGCTATTATCCTCCTGAAAAGGAAGGGTCTTGGTACCCCCAAGGCTGGGTGTTCAGGAACAGACTGGACTACAGGTTCTTAGAAGACTCAGAGAGGCCAAAGGACCACGTTCAAAGGGCTCTTGGGCCCTGAGGAGTCCTGGTGAGAGGGAGCACCCCCTTGGGGTGGGGAGGGGGCTCACCGCCCACAGAAGTGCAGGATGGGGTAGGAGGTGAGCACGCTCAGGATGATGAAGGCACGGGCAACGGCCACAGCCACGTCCTCCGACGGGTAGGACAGGAGCACATCGGGGTCCACGGCAGCTCCGAAGGTCAGGAAGCCACAGATGCCTGAGGACAGGACAAGAGGGCTGGCAGGGGCAATCCCAGGAGAATGAGGGGGATGGACCATTAACTCCTGGGTCCACCTCAGATGCAGACAGTGCTGGAGCACTCTGGAGGCTAAGATGGCGTCGGGCTGGAACCGGAGGCCTTGTCCCTGACCTCTCACACCCCCTCCCACTGCCACCTCCGTCATCATGAGCTCCTCCAGCACGTTCCCGTCTCGGAGCTTCTGCACTAACCTTCTGTTTGTCAAGCCCTTCACACGCCTGTGCCCTCACTATCCAGGTTGCAGCTCTGGTGTCCCCTCCTCAGAGAATGCGCCCACCGTGCTCGTCCACAGTAACTCCGGGCCCTGGGCGCTGACTCACAGCACCCTGCTCTCTTTCCTTGGAACTTTTCTCTCTCTTTTTTTTTTTTTCTTTTTTCCTTTTACACTTGTTCATTGTGTGTCTCCCCAGCCAGAACACGAGCCCCAGGAGGCCAGGGACTTGGCCCATTTGTCTCTCTGGCTTTGTCTTCAGAGGCAGAACAGTGCTGCCCCATAATGCCTGTGGAAGGAATCACTGGGCCTGGTCTTCCTGTCCTGCTCTGTCATCCAAACCATTCCCTGCATGGCGCCCACGGCCATGCTTTGTTGAGACATGCCCCTGCTTGAAATGCTCCCTCTCTGGCTCCCCATAGTCCTTGGCCCCAACAGGACCTACCCCAGTCCCTGTCTGGCCTTCCTGCCTGCTCACCGCCCTCAGGTCACCGCACGCCAGCTGCAGAGCCCTGTGTGTCCCTGTCTCAGGGGCCCGGCATTACTCGCCTCTCTGTCTGGAATGCTCCTCTGTCAGCCCTTCAGACGCTGGCTCCTCATCACTGGGGCCTCCCTACATGCCACCCCCTCAGACAGCAGCCTCCCGTGAACCATGGCGGTTGTCACCACCTCCCCTAGTCCCACTCACATCTTCCCTGTCTCAGTGTCCTAACTGATCCCTGACTTACTCTTGTAAGACTCACTGGCTAGCCCGTCAATTCCAGGAGAGCAGGTCTGTCAATCTTCACGGCATCCCCCGTGCTGGGAACAGTTCCTGGCACTTACTAGGCACTGACTGAGAGCTGCCAAGTGAACAGATGAATACATCTCTCTCATTTGGGCGGGAGGAGGCCCAAGGCAGCCCAGGTTCAAGCCAATGCCTATACAAGTGTTTGATAAGCTGGGAATGCAGGGCTGACCCCAGGAAGGCTGGGCCAGAGGACTTGGAGACAAAGAGGGAAAGTGGGAGCACTCCAAGCCCAGCCATCAGGGGAGCACTCACCCGTGCCCATGTAGACAGCGAGGGCTATGACCATGGCGGCTGTCACCACCCCACCCCAGGTCTTCACCTTGGGCCGCCGCATGCTGTTGAAGACTGGCACGCTGCTCACGTGGCACTGTTAGGGTGAAGGTCACAGTTATGGTGGGGAAATGACCCCTTCCTAGTTTCCAGAGGGAGGTAGTTTGGGGACAAAGGGCCCAGGGACAAGGGACAAGTCCCAGTGCTCGGACTCTGTCTTTCCTCCCAGGACGTCCCCATCCTCCCTACAATGTGGGTTCCCGCCCAGGGTGGGGAGTGAACTAAGAGAATAGGAACCTTGCAACCGGCACCTGAAATCCGAAGCAGATGGTGGGCATAGCATTGAACACGGCTACCCAGGAAGCTGGCCTGTGGACAAACATACAAGAGTGTGCTGCCTGTGAATCCCACAGAGCCGCCCACCGCCCTGTGTCCTTACTCTTCACTTAGCCCACCATGCTCTCCACCAACTACTGTTCTACACACTCAACCCCCTTAAGTCTGGAAATAAGGAGAGGGCACACCTCCATTTCACAGGTCAGTAAACTGAGGCTCTGGAAGACCCTCCTGGGACCCAAATCCAGAATTTCTGGTTCCTGCACTGGAGCTCTTGCTTTCCTTTGTCTTTCAAAAGCAGGAAACTTAAAGTTGCAAAGATGTGCAATTCCACCCTGGTAGTCTCCACAACCTGAGGCTGAGTCCCAAGATGGCTCATTGGTTAGATACTGGATACTGGTTCTCACTCTTGCCTTCCTCCAATGACCAAGGAGTCAAGACTATGAGCTAATGAGCTTTAAAGAGAACATCTGTATGGCCTTTTGATGTCTGATCCAGCACCTCCTGGAGCCCAAGTAGTGGCTTCCTCGGGGTTCTTACCCACCTAGTCAGGATGTCCCCTGGGGTCATCTCTTTATCTGGCCAGATATATTTGATGATAATGATGGCAGTGACGTACCAGGTGCCCACGACGCTCAAGAAGCTGCCAGAAAGAATGGTTTGAGTTTCCTCTTCCCCATCCCTGGCTGCCCTCTCTCTGATTCCACCCCAGGGGTCATCTACCCTCAACTCTAGTGACCACAGCGTCTACTGTATACATTGGGAGACTATTCCAAACAAAGATTCGAACAATGCATGAGACATAAACTTTAGAGGCTGGCTCAGTCAGAAGACCATGCGATTCTTGGTCTTGGAGTCATGAGTTTGAGCCCCACATTGGGTGTATAGATTACTGAAGTAAACTTAAGAAATAAATAGGTTTTAGAGAAACCGGTCACAGCATGGAGAGAGTTGGACCCCAAGAAGAGACCAGACTAACATTTCTGACCATTAGGAAATGCCCTGGTTCAGCTCCACGGCCCAGAGGTCTGGGATTCAAAGCATATACGTTTCTTCCATCATGGCTGCGGCAAGCAGCGCCTTTGAGAACTAGGAGACGCCGGAGGTAAAAGGGTTGAAGATTCAAGTACTGGGATGTCAACCTTAAAGGGGACCTTGGAGACAGCTGAGTGTGTCCCTGTCAATTATGGATCACCGGAAACGGCTCAGAATTACACAGCTTTTCAGACCCTGAGCCAGGAAGCCAGTCCTCTCCCTTCATACTAAGCTGCAAAGAAGATGGGGCCAGGCTTGACAGTTCAAATGATCAAAAATCTCAGTCTCCCTGGGAAAGCCAAGGCCCTGGCCTGGAAGCTGCTTTCACACTCCTGATTATCACCTGTCTCTTCTTTGACAAGGACATTGGGAACAGAATCTCTCATTGAGGCAAAGGGCCACTGTCTCCCTTGGTGCAGACACAAAATGAAATCTTAGGCTGGGAGCCTTGCGTGCCGTGGTCCAGCCTGCCTTGCCCACTTTTTTTTTTAACAGTATCTTCTCTTTTTTAATGTTTTATGTACTTTTGAGACAAAGAGAGACAGAGCAGGAGAGGGGGAGGGGCAGAGAGAGTGAGAGAGAGAGAGGGAGACACAGAATCCAAAGCAGGCTCCAGGCTCTGAGCTGTCAGCACAGAGCCTGATGCAGGGTTCGAACCCACAAACATAAGATCATGACCTGAGCCGAAGTCAGAGGTTTAACCGACTGAGCCACCCAGGTGTCCCATCACTTTTCCTGCCCCAGAAAGAGAGGGGTTCTCCAGCAGTGCCTGGGTCTTTAACTGTCTGTGATTAGAGCTTCTGTTTGCCCTCGGTTGGGGTGGGGCCTCCAAACCTGGCATATTTCTGAAAGCCGATCTCTCTTGGGATGGAAAGGGGCAGGATGAAGAGGAAGGCAGTGAGGCTGATAGTGAACTTTCGGTCTGTGTACCAGGAGCTGCTGCCGGCCCCCTCAGGTTCCTTTGCCATCACAGCTATAACTGCACAGGGAAGAAGGAAGGACCGTCATCCCAGGCTCCTGTAAGGCTGCGGCCCTCCTGCTCTGATGAGCCTCAGGGCCTCCATCTGTGTAATGGGCTCAGCAGCCAGGAGGGAGGATTTGAAGAAGAAGGCTGGACCCAGGTTAGCCCTTGGGCAGGTGTTCATGCCCATTCCCTCCACCCAGGATCGCCAGGGCTGAGGGGGCAAGATGAAGCAGGTACTGAGGGGGAACCTCACTCTTGTCTTGTTGGTCCCCGATGATGATGAGGAAGGCGATGCAGGTGCCAAAAGTGTAGATGGCGATGGTCACCTCACACAGGACGCCCGTCAGCTTGCCACACACGGCCCACACCACCTCCTGGTAGGTCCTTTCATTGCTGGCCTGGGAGCAGTAGGCCAGGATGACGAGACCGCTGATGATGAAGACCAGCATGCCCTGCAGGCAGGACAGAGCCACAGGGTGTGTGACAGGCCTGGCAGCAAAGGGCAGCCTGGTCTTGCTTGCATTTACTAGGCCAATGCCCAAAGCCAGTTTGGTAAATAAATCGCATCTTGTAGGCAACTTCACCAGATTGCTGGAGGCTGCCGAGTTGAGATTTTCTTTAAAAACAGAAGAGGTTTTGTGGAAAATTTCAAACATACACAAGAGCAGACATGATGGTATCATGAACCCCCACGCATCCATCACTCAGCTTCAACAGTAATCAATTCATGGCCCATCTTGTTTCCCTCTCCTACTCAGGATTATGTTGAAGGAAATACAAGCTATCAAATCATTTCACCACTAAATATTTCAGCATGTAGTTCTAAAAGATAAGGGCCCACTTTTTACTATCCCTGATGCAAAGCCTCCCTTCTAAGGTAAAGAGCCCAGACCCAACACCTGAGCTGCATTTCTGCCCTTCCAGCCAGCGCACTCACCATCTGCAGTGTGATGCCGGCTGCCACGCCCCCTGCAGTGCTGAAGGCTGCCGGGAAGTTGAGCAGCCCTGCACCTAGGCAGGCATTGACGACGATGAAGATGGCCCCAATTGTAGAAGTGGTGCCTCTGCCCAGACCCTCAGGAGAGGCCTCCCCTTCACTCTTGGGGGCTGTGTCCACGCAGGGACTCTGTAGCAGACGGGCCCGCTCCCCAGAGTCCGTGCTCAAGCCCCACTCGCCAAGGTCACTGTTGATGCTGACCTGGGCCATGGCCCTCGAAGTCCTTTTCCCACGGGGTCTGTGGATTCTGCCTCACAACCACATCCCCTAGGCAGCTGGAGGGCGGCACCAGCCTGATTGGGACTGTTATCCTAGGAGGTCTGTGAGCTCTGGCTCTTCTCAGCCTAGAGGGGAGAGACACGTACTTGTGTTATCCTGAGATGGTCAGAGAACGCTGAAACAACATTCCCAAAGTCAGATGGCTGACATTCAACCCCAGGTGCCTCTGTGCAGAACACTGCATTTGGATGCCACAACGTAGGGTGGCAGAGACAGAAATATATCTGATGTAAATCCTGCCTGCTTCAGGCTTAGAGATGCATAGGTAAATAAGATCTAAACATAAGAGAGAGGGATACTAACACATCCCTACAGAGAGGCTACACTCCTGTTGGGCGGGAGGATCCTGACCTATCTTATCTCATTCAGTCATTATCACAATGGTCATAAGGCTCAGAGAGATCATATCATTGACCCAGGGTCACATACGAGCCAGAGGCAGAGCAGGATTTGGATCTAAATCTCTCTGGCCTCCCAGCCTGTTTCCACATAACACGTCACAAGAGCAGCCCTCACCTAGAAGTGTGGGTATTTCAATGTATTACAGCCCAGTGTACTGCCCTCTGGCCCAGAGTCTAAATTCCGTGTAGCTTTCAAAGCCCTTGGAAACTCAAGGCTAATTCTCACTCTTCTCCCTCATGACTGACCTAACCACTGCCTATCAGAGAGGCATCCCTCTGACGCCCTCAGCACACTGAGGGGTTTAGAATGGCTAATGAGACCACCACCCCTGAGTAGTCGGATGCTTTTCATTGCTTCTCCTGGTGATGGCTGAACAAAGGTGGGAACCGTACACTCATGAAGGGGGAAAAAGAGAGTTTGGATGCTCTCAGACATCTGTCACCAAGCATGCAACTAAGGGACACAGCTCCAGAGGAAGTATCTCTCTGCTGGCTCCAAGTCCAGAAAGATCAGATGCCACAGGGCTTCCTCTTACGCAACCTGTTACTCAATCAGTAGCACAGCCAAAAAAAAAAAAAAAAAAAAAAGAAGAAAGAAAGAAAGAAAAAAAGAAAAAGAAAAAAAAATCAAAGCTGTGAGTAGTGGAGGCAGAGTTCTGGGCTCCCAGGTTTCCAGCAAAGCTCAAGAAAGAGCCCTGCAAAGTCAGTGCTCCCAGAGCTGTGAGACCCCCTCCTCCACCCTGCTCACAGCTCAGAGGTCTCTGCACTGCTCCAAGATCTCTCAGCTCTCCTTCCCTTAGAAGTCCCGGTTCCATTGTTCCCACCTTACCTTCCTCTTCTGCCTGATGGGCTATGGTGGAGGGTGTGTTGCTCCTTACAGTTCCTTCTCCCCGAAGATCTGGGATCTGATTTTCCTCACTTTCCTCTCTGGCCCCAATTTCTTCTTCCTCAAGACTTCATCTAAAATCTGCTGTCGGGGAGAGGAGTTTGAGCTGTTTCTGCGCTGGTCAGCAGCTCTGACGCTAATTCAATAATGGAGCACCAGATCAGTTAGGGGAACAGGCCCAGGGAAGGAAAGAGCCTAGACTAATGTCACAGCAGATAGCAGAACCAGAAGACTGATGTCCACAGGCTCAGGCCAGAGCTGTAACCATTGCAGTAGGCCCCCTCAGACCCCAACCCGAGCAGGTTCCCGGTCCAGTCTGGGGCTGGAGCCCAGAAATACGCAGGATGGGCTCCCCTGGGAGGGGGGTTAGGGCGCACCCGGCACGGAGGGGAAGATCCCCAGGCCCGAAGCGAGGCGAGTGGGCTGCTGTGAGGTAAGCTAGGAAGGTGCTCCAGGACTGGGTCTGGGCCTAGCACTAGGTGAGACAGTCCGAGCTACGGCGCGGCAAAGCCGGTTCTCTTGAGGGCTGGCGGGGGACCCAGGACGCCAGGCTTCGGAGCCCTGCAGGGAGTGGGCAGGGCTCTGCGACAGTGGGGATCTGAGACTTAAGCTACCACCCTCCGCCGCCTCTACCGCCTCCCCTCCTACCACCTACCTAAGGTGCTTCCCACCCCAGCCGGCCGCAGAGACACGTGAGCCCAAGTCACATGACAGCCAGGAATCAGGCAGGCCGCGGGAGACGCTGGGAGTTGTAGTTTTCTGCAGGCTTTAGTCTTGGTTGGCACCCGCTCCCTGAATCCTCAAACCCACAACATTGCTCAAGCCACTCTCCGCTCCCAGCCCACCATGCTTATCCTGTTAGTTTTAAAAATATATATATTTAAAAATATTTATTTTTGAAAGAGAGACAGGCAGAGCATAAGCAGGGAGGGACAGAGAGAGAGAGAAAGAGAGAGAGAACCCAAAGCAGTCTCCAGGCTCTGAGCTTTCAGCACTGAGCAGGACTTGGGGCTGGAAACCCACCAACTGTGAGATCATGACTTGTGAGATCATGACCAGAGCCACTCAGGCACCCCTATCCTGTGTTAACCCTGGTCTCTTAGCCAAAGTGAAACACTCTTCCTTCCTCCTAGGAAGAGCATTAGGAGCTTTGGTGTCTTTTTTTGCCAGTTCCATGATTCCAGCAAAAGTGATCTGGCCTCCTTATCCTTCTGTGTCTCCCTCCTGGACTTCAGGTCTGCACTCAGTGACTCTGGAGTTTCTTTCACAGTGAGGGACCACTTTTACCTACTTGAGCTTTGTGGTCTTTTCGTGTGAGGGCTGGTCTGAGTATTGCTCGTGGTCATAACCTCAGGGCTTAGATGCTAAAACAGTTTCTGAGGTATCTAGTTATTAATGTAAAAAAGTATTTGTTTAATGAAGGAATGGGTGTCCAGAGCCCTGGCTTCTTTTCCTGGCTGTGTGCGACATTTGTAAGTTGCCACGTAAATCTTTGCAATTTCAACGTCCTTGGTCAGTCTTAAGAGAATATGCTTTCCACTACACATATCTGTCCATGCACCAAAGATCCTCATTGATGAGAGAACACAGGGAATGCCACATAACCCAAGTTATCTGTAATGGAAATTTTTACTGAGATAACTATAGATTTATATGCAGTTATAAGAAATAATATGAAGGTGCCTGGGTGGCTCAGTCGGTTAAGCATCTGACTCTTGAGTTTGGCTCAGGCCATGATTTCACGGTTGGTGAGACCAAGCCCTGTATTGCGCTCTGTGCTGACAGTGCAGAGCCTGCTTGAGATTATTGCTCTCTGCCCCACTTTCTCTCTCTCAAATTAAATGAATAGACTTGAAAAAACAGTAGCAGGATTGCCTGGGCGGCTCAGTCAGTTAAGCGACTGACTTTGGCTCAGGTCATGATCTCACAGTTCATGGGTTCAAGCCCCATGTCAGGCTCTGAGCTGTCAGCACAGATTCTGTGTCTTCCTCTCCCTCTACCCCTCCTCTGCTCACATGTGCTCCCATGCTCGCTCTCTCTCAAATATAAACCTTAAAAAATTAAAAACAGAAACAAAAACAAATCATGGTTGTGAGATCGAGCCCCATGTAGGGCTCTGCACTGAGCATGGAGCCTGCTTAAGATTGTCTCTCTCTTTCTGTTTCTCTCTGCCTCTCTCTCTCACTGTGCCTCCCCTGCTTGGGCATGTACTCTCTCTCTCTCTCTCTCTCTCAAAAAAAAAAAAAACTGAACACAAAGAACTTCTGTGTGCTATTTACCCCATTTCCCTCACATTTTGCAAAACTACAGTACAATATCACAACCAGTGCTCTTACACAAAATGGTATCAAGAAAATCGTTGCCTTCTCTACCTCAAGCCAACTTGGACAGGATATTGACGTCACCATAATCCACTGATCATATATAGGTTTACCCAGTTATATTTATAGTTCTATATTTATGTTTAGGTACATATTTAGTTTCTTTTATAATTTAATCACACATGTAGGGTTTATACATTCACATCACATACAAGGCTACTGAACATTTCCATCACCACAAGACTCCCTCCTGTTACTCTTTTATAACCATACTCACCTTCCAGTGAGGCCCCCTCTTCCATAACACCAGTAACCACTAATCTGTTCTCCATTTCTAAAAGTTTGTCATTTCAAAAATGTTACAAAATGGAATCCAACAATCTGTAACTTAGGACTGGTTTTCTGTACTTAGCATGATTCCCCAGAGACACATCCAAGTTGTTGTATATGTTTTATTATTGAGTAGTATTTCATGGTGTGTATGTACCACTTTGTGAGGATATCTGAGCTGTCTGCAATTTTTTTTTTTTAATTTAAGAAATCGTTACACCCAACAGGGGTCTCAAACTCAATCCTGAGATCAAGTATCCCATGCTTTTCTGACTGAGCTAGCCAGGGATCCCTGCAAATTTTTGAAACAAATAACTTGATTGTGCTTCATTATGCATTTTACCATAAAATTCACCCTTTTAAAGCATCCAATACAGTGGTGTTTACTATATTCAGAGTTTTGCAATCTACCCAATCTCAGAGCATTGTCATCACTCTCTCAAAAACTCTGTGATCATTAGTAGTCACTTTCTACTCCTCCTTTCCATAAGCCCTTGGAAGCCACACCTACTTTGTGTTTCTATGGAGTTGCCCAGTCTTGCCATTGTAAAAATAGAGTCATATGTGACTTTATGTCGAATATGTGACTTTTAAAAAATGTTTATTTATTTTGAAAAAATTTTTAATGTTTTTTATTTATTTTTGAGAGACAGAGAGAGACAGTGTGAGCAGGGGAGGGTCAGAGAGAGAGGGAGATACAGAATCTGAAGCAGGCTCCAGGCTCTGAGCTAGCTGTCAGCACAGAGCTCGATGCGAGGCTTGAACCCATGAACCGCAGATCATGACCTGAGCTGAAGTCGGTCACTTAACTGACTGAGCCACCCAGGCGCCCCTGTTTATTTATTTTGAGAGAGAGAGAGCGAGAGAGCGAGAACAAACAAACAAGTGGGGCAGGAGCAGAGAAAGTGGGAGACAGAATCCCAAGCAGGCTCCATGCTGCCAGCACAGAGCCCGATGCAGGGCTTGAACTCACAAACCATGAGATCATGATCTGAGCAGGAGCCAAGAGTCAAACACATTTAACTGACTGAGCTACCCAGGCTCATCCCACCATTTAAAAAGCAGGCTCCACAGTTGAATGCTCTACCGACTGAGCTAGGCAGGTGCCTGTGACCTTTTTTTTTTTTTTTAATATTAGAAAAAAGCAATTTTAAAAAATCATACAAATTACTTAAGGTAAAAGTGGACATAATCGTAAGTGATCCTTAGATAGAGAATGATCATTTAGGATTTTTTTTTTTTTAATGTTTTTGCCGGGGTGCCTGCGTGGCTCAGTCGGTTAAGACTTCGGCTCAGGTCAGATCTCACGTTCGTGGGTTCCAGCCCCGCGTCGGGCTCTGTGCTGACAACTGGCTCAGAGCCTGGAGCCTGCTTCCGGTTCTGTGTCTCCTTCTCTCTCTGCCCCTCCCCCTTTCATGCTCTGTCTCTCTCTGTATCAAAAATAAAACATTCCTGTTTTTTACTTATTTTTGAGAGCCAGAGAGAGACAGCGCGAGCAGGGGGAGGGTCAGAGAGGGAGACACAGAATCGGAAACAGGCTCCAGGCTCTGAGCTGTCAGCACAGAGCTTGATGCGGGGCTAGCCCACCCGGGGCTCGAACCCACGAACCGTGAGATCATGACCTGAGCTGCAGTTGGCCGTTTAACCAACGGAGACACCCAGGCGTCCCAACATTTATTTATTTTTAAGAGGGAGAGCATAAGTGAGGAAAGGGAGGGAAAAAGGGAGAGAGAGAGAGAGAGACAGAGAATCTCCAGCAGGCGCCTGATGTCATTGTAAAGCCTGATGCAGGGATTGAACTCGCAACTGTGAGATCACGACCTGAGCTGAGGTCAGACACTTCACTGACTGAACCACCCAGGTGCCCACGCTTCATTCCTTTTTCTTGCTGATTAACATTCTGTTATAGGGCTATTCCACATTTAGTTTTTTCATTCACCAGTTGACTGGGTATTTGTTTCTACTTTTTGGCTATTGTGAGTAACAGTGCTATAAACACTCATATACAGTTTTGTGTAGATGCATGTTTTCACTTATCTTGGGTATTTAGGTAGGAGTAGAATCCTGGTTCAAATGGTAACTTGTATGTTTAAACTTATGAGGACTGCCATATTGTTTCCCAAAATAGTACCACTTTACGTTCCTATGAGCTGTGTATGAAGTTCCAATTTTCTCCACATCCTTGATAACTCTTTTTCTCGTTTTTTTTTCCTTTTGGTTACACTCATCCTAGTGGGTGTAACTGTATTCTCATTGTGGTTTTGATTTGCATTTCCCTGATCTTTTCATGTGCTTATTGGCCATGAGTATGTCTTTTCTGAAGAAATGTTTATTCAGACTCCTTTTCTAATTATTAATTGGGTTGTCTTTTTATTATTCTTTTTTTTAAAAATTTTTTAATGTTTTATTTATTTTTGAGACAGAGCATGAGCAGGGAGGAGCAGAGAGAGAGGGAGACACAGAATCAGAAGCAGGCTCCAGGCTCTGAGCTGTCAGCACAGAGCCTGATGCGGGGCTCGAACCCACGAACTGTGAGATCATGACCTGAGCTGAAGTCGGGGGCTTAACCGACTGAGCCACCCAGGTGCCCCTATTCTTAAAGTTCATTTTTTTTTAAGTAGGCTTCAGGCCCAACATGGGGCTTGAACTCATGACCCTAAGATCAAGGGTTGCATGCTCTCCTAAGCCAGCCAAATGCCCCGTCTTATTATTGATTTGAGTTCTTTATATATTCTGGATACAAACCTCTTATCAGATACATGACTTGCAATACTAATCTCAACAGTTTTTGTAAGATTATAATTTATTTTTAATTTTTAAAAATATTTTAGAGAAAGCATGAGCAGGGGAGAGGGGCAGAGAAAGAGAATCCCAGGTAGGCTCCACACCCAGCACAGAGCTGGATGTCAGGGCTCAATGCCACAACCCCGGGATTATAACCTGAGCTGAAATCAGGAGTCGGATGCGTAACTGACTGAGCCCCCCAGGGGCCCCCGGACTTTGGTTGTTTAGATGTAAGCTTGAAGCAGTCTAGTCTAATAGTACCCAATGGCTGGTCCATGGGTCAGCTATATCTGAACCACCTAGAAAGTTTTTATTTTAAAAAATAGATTCTCAAGCCTTATCTCAGACACATTGAATCAGAATGCCCAAAGGGAAGACCAGGGAACCAAAATTTAAATGTCGATCCAGTTTTGGGGACTATCATACCTTAAATTATATACAGAACAAAAACAAGACTATTCTGAATAGGCAAACAATCTCCTCCATCAGCTGGCAGAATGTTAACGTTTTAAACCCTAAGAAACCAGGAAAGGGTGAAGCAAACAGCCTGAACATCAGAAGCATCAGGTTCACATCCTCCGGCTCCGTTTTCAGTGAGGAATGGGACTTTGTCCAGGGTGAGCTGGTAATACATGTGTTTAAAAATAACAAGTCAGCAGGGTGGTCAAGTTCCTTTTTTGGTTAAGGTCTTGGCAGTCAACCTTCGACCTTTCGGCACCAGACAAGAAGACTTAAAGCAGTTTTTCCTAACCTAGGCAGTTAGTTCCTTTATGGGTCAGTTAATCTATTTATTCTTTTCCTTTTAAGGTATTTCCAAATTTTCTTAAAATTCCTTTTAAGGTATTCCAAAGTGATTCAGTGCATTCATTTTTCCTTTTACTTCCATGGTGTTTCCATTAGCAGAGGAACCAAGGGTCATGCGTGACCTCCCCATGCACTGTGCCCCTCAGGGAGTGAAGAGAAACAAGAGCTCACTTTCCCTTCTCGACTGTCAGAGCACCGTGGATGGGCTGAGCCTGACTCCTGCTCCGCTGTATGGCCAGTAGCTGTCCCACCTTGCACGGCTCCTAGCACTAAGCAGAAGGGGATAGAATAGCCTTGAGCAGGACTGATGCTAAGCAGGTGTCACTAGGGTTAGAAGTCGACTGACAGAGGACGTGGCTTCATGCTAAAGGCCCCACGCTGGTAATCTACTGTTTGCATCTTGTTTGCAAATCATTAAAAAAAACTTGAATGAGTTACCAAATTTTAAGCATCAGTTGCCTTTCCATAAAAACCAGGATTTTCATTTTATTTAAAAAACTTAAGACCTGCAACCCTAAACTTGATTCTTGCGGTGCTGTCACTTCCGTACCACTCCTCAACTCGGAGATTAAGGATGCTCACCAGTCATAATCTCCTCTCCAGTTCACATCACAATTTTACTCTACAGTCACTGTTTATATTACCTGCTTGGCTCCTGTAGACACCTAGTCACCACTGCCCACCCACCCCCTTCTTCATTCCTGCGATATCTATAGGTTCCTTTGAGGTATTCTATTTGTCCCCCTAACGTCTAACGGATTATAGACACATTTTCAGCATCGTTGGATTGGGCAAGCCAAATGGCAAGACATAGACCAAGACGAAGACATGGCTTCAGTGTACATTCCCAACAGCTGACACCCCTACTGGCTCATGGTCAGCTGAACGCGATGGCAGACTTCTGGGACACACAGCCACTCCCACCCTTTCCTCCTATTAAAGAAAAACATAACATAGTAGATAGTGGTTGGCTCTACAGTATCTTTATTTTAAACAGAGAAACCAGGCTGCGAGAAGTCTACATGATTGGAGCAGATGGCGGTTATCTTTCCAGAGGGTGAAGCCTGAGCCCCACTGGCAGCACACAAAGGTTAAAACCAAAGCCCAGATATCCTCTTTCCTAGTCTGCCCTGCACGGCCCACTCATGACGTGAGATGAGAGACTGCACGACCGCACTGGATGAAGCAAGGGGTCCAACTGGGCAAAGGTGACGACCCAACAGGAGACCAGCATTGAATAGGATGCTAAAATCAAGTGCAGTGGCTTACTCTCTGATGAGAAAGGGGAGGGTATGGGATGAGCAGTAAAACAGATTCTTCATTCTTCAATTAAGTAAATCCTACAGGATGGGGTTGATGGTCAATCAAGCAATAGAAGAGGGTGAACATCTAGGCTAGTTATAGATCTCTGTGCCTAAGGAAAAGAAAAGCAATGATAAGGGAGAAGAGGGGAACATTAAAATGCCTGAAAGTATTAAAGAAGGGCCACCCCCCTCCCCCCCATAAGACAGGAAACAGCGTCTTTGATTTTCCTCACTGCAGTGGCAGCCGGCTTGCTGGTTTTCATGAAACACGATTTCTGGAACAAGGACTGTTGATAAGCTTGCTCAATCACGGGAGCACACACCGGGCTGCCTGCTAATGTTAGAACGAGGTCTTCCCACAGCACCTCCTGGAGGGGCTGTTCTCATGCTGGATCTACAGAGGTGCCCCCAACACCATAAAGGGCTCCAGTTAAAGCTTTGGAAATATTGCAATGGCATGATCGACAGGTTTTTTGGGCTGTCTTTCTTGTACATGTAAACTCTCGGAACAGCTGGAGTTAAAGCATGAGCAGGAGTTTGGTTTTGAGCCACAAAGTTTCAGACACCAGCCACAGATGCCTCTGCCCTATTTCACTACATGTTCTTTTCTGAGAAACACAATGGTTGAATGTTAAGTTCTGTCGCTGAAAAGAAATGAGCTGTTCACCACCACCCACCCTCCTCCTTTCTCTGTGTGAAATCTCACAACAGCAAAGGCCGTGGACAGGCAGGTCGTCTCTGTTCCTTTTCACCAGGGAAATTACTTGGTGACCTGGTGAATGGCGTGGGCAAGGTAGCCCACATTGCCTGAGGTAACTCCTGCCACAGAGATGCGGCCATCTTTCGTCATGTAGATGGAGAACTCCTTGGTCAGCCTCTCCACCTGCAGAGAGAAGAGTACAGGAGCACTTCCCAGGCAGGGGATTTGCCCGGCCTGGTGTTAAAATGGAAAATAACAGAAATTCTATTTTCTCATTTAAACCCTGTTCCCAGAATTTGATGGGCTAGTGCAGAGAGAAGGAGAAAAAGCTATCTTCAAGTAGGATGAAGAATACTGAGCGGTGGACAGGTTAAAAAAAAAATCTCATTTCAGCATTCATAGGAAAGATAGATCCAGAATCCAGCTATGGAACAGCTATGTCATCTATCAATATTCACGCTCCTTCTGGTTTGCGTAACTCTTCAGAGAGGCAGCGTGGTCATAAAAATGATCAAAACACATTCTGCTGCTCAGCAGTTTGCAGCCTCATGGGGGATGCAGGCAGGTAAACGACTAAGAACAAAACAAAATGAATGCTACCCTAAAAGGGCTCCAAATGACTATTTAAGGGTAACCTGAACAGGTAGTGATCTCTGAGGAATTCTAGCTTGCAAAGACTGGTCAGTTGGTCAGCTGGGGAGAAATGAGAGCCCACTCACCTGTTCAGGCTTTAGTCCTGTGAAACAAAACATGCCAATCTGGTCAGTGATGTGCTGCCAGTTGTGGGGGGAGCCCTCCTTCTTGAGGTTGGAGACCAGCTGAGTCCTCATGCTAATGATCCGGTCGGCCATGCCTTTTACTTCCTGCAACCTGTGCAAAACACCCCCCAAGATGCAGCTCAATTCCGGACAAGCACTGACAGAGAAGCCACAGCTGACGTGAGTATTCCCCTCGTGTGCCTCAATTCTTTGTCCTGGCCTGAGTTATGATGCTGTCGCTATTTTACAGCATTCTGTTTTCTATCAGAATACTACTATGATCAAGCAGGTAAAATGATTAATGCGACTGACTTATTAAGAAAAATGAAAGAACGACTCAAACCTAGGAAGGCTCAGGCTCTCCATCCTTTATGCAGGGGCAAAAGTTGTGTTTTAAATAGTAAACTATGACTTCATTTTTAACACAGATGGAAGAAACACTGCCGTGTTTGCAGTGAAGACGGAGAACTGGAGAGCTATGATATGCCGAGCCACGTGCTAGGTGGTAGGGGGAAAGGGAGGGTTGAGACACGGTTCTTGCCTGTGAATCTTAACAACTGATGCTGGGAACACACCTGTGAACAGCCAACTATGGAACGAGGCAAGAGAAGGTAAGAACCGATAGAACAGTGCTATGGTAAAGGCTCCAGGAAGAGAGGGTAAATGCTATCCAGGGGGCTCAAGGGAGTTCTCTGATATGCACAGCTCACTTGATTCTGGACCTAATCATTGCCTTCCTCGGAATCTTCTCTTCCATTCTATTCCTATGGCTCTAGAGGAAATTCTTGTCTGCTCTCAGCAACTAGATGATCGTGAAAACATTTATAGTTTACCCCGTTTTTATGTGTTCACATTCTTGAGCCATCTATGATGATGTTGTACCTAGAACAGGTCACAATCATTGATTACAAGTCTTTTGTGACTCTGTTAAACATTTAAAATTGGGCACTTGGACATAAAAGCACGGATCTGTCCTCCCTTGGAAAAGTGACTCTCCACTAGCAGTATGATTACCGGCTGGAGCTGGAGCCCTGGCCCTTTTAGGGATGGCACTGGGTTTACATTTCCCATGGTTCCATCTCTCCAGCTCCATTTACTTTGAGGCCAGGGTCCTAGAGGCAGGGAGTGTGACCACGGCTAGATCCAGGGTGACTTTAGCGAAGCCCTTCCGTGCTCCCTGTTGCCTACAGAATGAACTCTGACTTCCCAAGACAGCGGTGAAGGGGCTCCCTGACCTGCTCCCACCTTCCCGGCTTTGCTACCATCCTCCTCCCACGCTGTGTCTTTGCCACACAAAACCACTTGGGACTTTCGAGGCACATTGTGTACACGTGCCTTTCCTCATGCACATCTGTCTGGTTTTCATTTACTCTTCATTTCCTTTGGGAGAAAAAAGCTGCCTTCTCTTCTCGAGGCGCAGCCTGCATGCTGCCATCCTCATTAGGTCCTCCCTCATTTCCACCTAGAATCAACGGCCACTTGGTGCGCCTTTATTCCTTGTCCCTTGTGTCACCGCCGTATGTTGTACCTTTCTCACTGGGCTACAAACTCGACAGGTAGAAATGTCTTGCTCATCTGGCGCAGTACCTTTGTCATCTTTGTACACTACAGACTTCGGACGTGTACTGCTGTGTACAAGTTAAAATCCTACAACATGCATATACAGGAGTAAAGTATATAGTACGTCACAATGATGAAAAACAGTGAAGAAAAAGGCAGAATTATAGTGACTAGATTTACAGTTTTTTCCCTCTCCAAAACTTTCTGAAATGTACTTACACATAAATGTTACAGTGGAAAAAATTATAATTTAAAAAGTAGTCAATATTTTGGTAACCTCCCATGGATTACTGAACTAAAAGAATTACCCTGAACCACACTTACTTCACTGTTTCACAGGATTAATTTAAAGCAGAAAGAGTAGTTGTTGTGTGAGAAGCTTGGGGGCTCCAGATAAAGTTCCGTGCAGACAGCAGACCACAGATTTAGCTTCAGGAAGCTACTCAGGAATCTATCCCCTCAATTAACTGGCTGCACAGGATATATTCTTGTTATAACAAATCACATTGTTCAAGGGCATCTTGGCTTTTTTTTTTTTTTTTAAGTTTATTTATTTTGGGGGCAGTGGGGGCGGGGGAGCAAACATGAGCAGGGAAGGGGAAGAGGGAGAGAATCCCAAGCAGGCTCCACACTTTCAGTGCAGAGCCCAATGTGGGGCCTGAATCCACGAACCTGAAATCATGAAATCATGACCTGGGGTGAAATCAATAGTCAGACACTTAGGTGACTGAGCCACCCAGGTGCCCCTTGGCTTTTCATTAACTTTGAAATATATAGAGAAGGCGGTTAGCAAACTTTTCATTTTTACTTTTTAATTAAAAAAATTTTTTTAAAAGTTCTAGTATAGTTAACATGGCAAAATTTTTATAAAGGGCTAAATCATAAATATGTTAGGTTTTGTGGGCCATTTGCTCTCTGTCACAACTACTAATCTCTGCTACATGACACAAAAGCAGCCACATATAATTTGTCAAAAATGGCTGTGGCTGTGTTCCAATAACACTTTACAACAGGGAGCAAACGAGATTTGAGCCATAGAAGTTTGTCAACCTCAGATCTAGAGCAAGGTTTTCTAAATTGTGTCATGACCCATTGGTAGGTCATAAAGGTTTCTAAATTGTGTGTCATGACCCACGAGTAGGTCATAAGTTCAAGGTAGTTGGATGCAGCTGGCATTTAGAAAATATTAAAATATAACACATGAAGGGGAGCCTGGGTGGCTCAGCTGGTTGGGTGTCCGACTTCGGCTCAGGTCATGATCTCATGGTTTGTGGGTTTGAGTCCTCCCTCAGGCTCTGTGCTGACAGCTTGGAGCCTGAAGCCTGCTTTGGGTTCTGTGTCTCCCTCTCACTCTCTGCTCCTCCCCTGCCCATGCTCTGTCTCTCTCCCTCTTGAAAAAAACATTAAAAAAAAGTTAAATATGACACAGGAAGCCTAATATTAAGTTTGGACAACTGTGTCAGTTATTTGTATGTTTGTAGATAATGTGTGTTCGGGGTCATGATACAAAATATGTCTCATGTGGACTGTGGTCAAAGAGATTGAGTAACACTAAGAGCACAAGTGCCAAGAGTTCAGATGGCAGGGATAATAAAAAACCCAAAATGAGCAGAAATACTGACTCACTGCTAGCTATTACGAGGATTCAGAACCAAAAATATGATGTTCTTAAAGAAGTTATCCTATGTAAGGTCTTCGATTTGAATTGAACCTGAGGAGAAGGCAGGTTTTACTTAGCATGGAGATACTGGAATAAAAAATCCTGCCATTTCTGAATTGTCTCCAATGTATTTACTTCAAAGTGCTAAAAAAAAAAATGCCCACTTTTCTCTCCCTTCCCCCCCCTTCCATATATGGACGCTGACTGATATTGTGTGTCACTAGGTGCTGATTCTAAATGAGCTGTGAAAGATCCGTGGTGGGACAGACAGATGGCTGGGGAGTGGCGGTGTGCTTTTACCACTGTTTGCGCAGGTCAGGGCTCATCAGGATGGTGGAGGCAATCCGGGCCCCGTTGATTGGAGGGTTGGAATACATGGGACGGATCAAGATCTTCAACTGTGACTCCACCCTTTTGGCTTCCTCAGCGTCTTTGCAGACCACGGTGAAGGCTCCCACACGCTCACCTGGGAAGACAAAAAGAGACCCGGTCTCCTGGCTTTCCAAGCTCAAACGCTGAAGCAAATCGTGATTCATTTACAGCAGCGCCACAAAATAGGTTATAAATAAAAACCTTCCAAAACCAGTACGGTGACTCTATAGAGATAACAGAAAGAAAGTCTGAGTACTCAAAGGTTTCTTTTTATTATATCCAACTTCTTGGCTAATGGCGCAGTTCCTTCTTGTTTAGAGAAACAGTAATTGGTTTTCTCTGCCGGAGGAATTCAGGGACACAAGAGATGATGTGACTAAGGTCAGTAAAATCCATGTTACCGGTCTTTCCTCTCTGGGTAAAACACACTCATGGGCAGACACACAGACACCTCTGTGGCGCCCTCTTCCAGCACTTTTTCAATCTCACCGGGACATACTTCACAGTCCGGGTCCTTCAGCTTACCGTATAAGCCCATGTTCTTGGCATAGGACTGGCAGAGACAAACATTAATGCCCTGTTCGATGAAGTGGCGCACAGCCCAGGCATCCTTGTTGCCATCACCACTGGCAAAGCCCTGGTAGGCCATGTCAAAGAACGCAAAGAGGTTGTTTTTCTGGGAAGGAAAGAGAAGAGGAGAGCTTTAGGCAGTTCCTCTCAAGACAACCCCCATGGTTGCACAGGTGTGCTTATTGGAACTACGTCTGCCTCGCATGAGTCAACATGGTTTTCTCCCCAGCTGGCAATTTGGAGACGTTTAATTTTCCCTGTTAAGATATCATCATTTATGTTTTTGCTTTGGTGGATACTGTCCCTCAAGAAGACATAAAGAAAAGAGATTCTTAATTGCAGTCTTCCCAGAAAGCTGCTTGATCAAACAGGAAGCTCTTTTCAGGCCCAAAGGAGTCTGGGTAATTACTGTGGTCCAGTCAACACAGGACCAGCATCAGCCTTTTCTGGGGGCTAATATAACTCTGATAGCCTCATCTTACACCCAGGGCTCATGGGAAGGCGTCAGGAGAACCATCTGATCATCTAAGTGCTCTCTGAATTCTTTCTCTGTCTTTTTTCCCTCCCTTTCTTCTCTTATTCTGTTTGCACCTTAGGTTTGACAGAATGTAAAGAAAGAAAAACCAAAAGAAGTGAAAACGCAGATACAAAGCAACAGGAATTATTTTCCTCCCTTGGAATTTTTGTTTTGTAAGTAAACTCTATCCCAATGTGGGGCTCAAACTCACGACCCTGAGAACCCACTGAACCACCAAGGTGCCCCTCTTCCCCTGAAATTTTGACTAGGGCCTTCTCTGACAGTGGACTCTGTGAATGAAACAGTATATAAAGGATGAACAAGTAACAATGACCAGGGCAAATGACAGACATCCCAGGGCCAGTGGATACCCGCTGTACAGGGCAGTCAATGACAAGATTTGTCAGAATTCCCCACATCCAGAATGAGGAACAAAAATCATCTGCAAGCTGCTCATGTATCATCAATTAAGAACTGCTAATTATGCAAATGAGAAGCTCTTTCCTGAGAACTTAACAATGTGGCCTCTAGGGTAAAGAATTCTGATTGTTAAGACTTTGCCAAGTCAAACATCTACGGCTCGTTACTGAACACAGAACTGCCAACACTCAGTTCACTCTCCTTACCTTCACCACTGTTGCTATTTCCTTCCACTGCTCAGGGCGAGGGTCCACTCCCGTGGGATTGTGGGCACAGGCATGCAGGAGAAGAACGCTTTGCTGTGGCATTTTCTGAAGAGACAACCAACAGATCATTTTGCAGCCCTGAGTGAGATAATTTACCTGAAATGCTACAGGGTCACTATTTTTGATCAACAAAGACAATATGAGCTCTGAGAACTAGCTCATCCCAGGATTTTAAGTCAGATATTGAGACCGAGCTGTGAAACATCAAATCTCCACAAGGAGGTTTGTTCCTTGTTCCTTCACCCCTCTTGCCCTGAAAGCCACACTTACCGAAATGTCCTCTATAGCGCCTGTGAAGTCAAAGCCGCACGTCTTGGGGTCATAGTAGCGATAGCCTTGCAGCTGCATGCCAGCGTCCCTGAAGATGGGTGTGTGATTTCCCCAGGACGGTTTGGGCAGAAAAACATCTCGGCTGAACTTAAAAAATCTTTGCTAAAAAATGGGATGAAAGGGAATGGAAGAAAAATGAAGGAAAAAAAAAAGTAAAATATTCTATGGAGGAAGACATTTTTTCTCTACTGAAACTCACCTTATCTCTGATTGAGAGCCGGAAATGGCTGAGAGACACTAATGACTCAGCAGCAAGACTGCCTGGGTTGGAATCCAGGCTCTGACAAGTAAACTGCCTGTGTAGTCAAGGGCCTGTCTGGATCTCACTTTCTTCATTTGTACAATAGCATTAAATGAACCACCTCCATAAAGATTAAATGAGTCAAAACAAAAGCTGATAGTAACAGATATGTGCTCAATAAATTATATTTATTGTTATAATTTCTAAAGTTTAATTATATTAGACAGAGAGAGAGAGAGAGAGCACACACAGGCATGTACGTGGGGAAGGGGTAGAGAGAGACGAAGGGCAAGAGAATCCCAAGCAGGCTCCACACTTGTAGGACGAACCCTGATGCGGGGCTCGAACCCACCTACCATGAGAGTATGACCAGAGGCAAAACCAGGAGTCAAATGCTTACCTGACTGAGCCACCCAGGTGGCTTATTATTATTATTTATTATTATTATATTATCTTTGTAATTTCTAAGTACTTTTTTTTTTAACTTAAATCCAAATTAGTTAAAGTACTTTCATTTTTCTTACCCCTGACTCCATTTATCAGAGAACTGGAAATCTTCCAACTTTGTGGAAAGAAGTCAGCAAACACACATGCAATAGGAAATGCCATCCTCCTCAACTTCCAGACTAACAGCTCTTTCCTGAAGGAGTGTCCAGACTCACCAGAAAACTGGCTCCAATCCTCAAGGCCCCGGTTCCAGAAATGGTCTGCACGGTGACATACTGAAGGAGAGACACCAGTGTCAGAGAGATGCAACACTCTCAAGACGCCCACAATTACAGAGCTGAGGCCAAGCCCACAGAGGCAGTGCTTGGTAGTCAGTGCCCTTCCTTTTTCAGAAGCTGAAGATTTCCCCATTTGCTTAGAGGCAGACAGATTCTCCTGGGAGTTCTCAAAAGAGCCGTCTCTTCAGTTTTCCAGCACGTTTGCTGATGGAGAAGCTAATTTCTTATGGCTTTTTATTAGTATCATACAGTATGAGAAACTTTCAGGGCCCACCCTTGCCCCCATGAAAAAGGGCTAATTTATATATGTACGTATATATATATATGTATGTATACATATATGCACACATGAACGTACATACATATGTAGCGACACATATAATGGTCACTACATTAAAACATTCCAGAATTATACAAAATTCAATGAATCTCTGATCAAAACTACTTGAAAAGCAAGTCAATACATTAGAATATTACTACATTTTATTACTTCTTAAAAGTTTGTTTATTTTGAGGGAAGAGGGGCAGAGAGAGGAGTGAGAGAATTCCAAGGATGCTCTGCATTGACAGTGCAGAGCCTAACAAGGGGCTCAAACTCATTAATCGGGAGATCATGACCCAAGCCAAAATCAAGAGTCACGTGCTTAACTAACTGAGCCACTCTGAACAATATTACTACGTTTTTAAAGGCTAAGAGGCTCCGTTCTAAGAGTTTTCATGATCTGAAAATATTATCTTTTGAGTATAAGGAAGGGGTCTCAGGTAAATCTGTTTCTTTCAGTCAACTTTAGGGAGTAAGAAACCACAGATTTTTTTTCTTACAGCACCATAGAAATTCAAGGTTCTATAAAACATAACCCTATTTTCTGGACTGGGTCCGGGGAACAGAAAAACGGGGAAAATAACTAAAACACTCCATACTAAACAAAGTTTGTCCCTGCAAACTTTGCGATTATAGAAATAAAAATCAAACTGTAAATCTGAGAATCGTAAGAATTCACAAAGGCACAGCAATTTACAAAAGACGACTGATGTTATTTTAAGATAGGCCACTCAAATATTTCGGTTATCACTGGCTAGTCAGATGCAGATTAAGCAAAAATTATAGAAAAATATGGAAGCTTTTATTTATAAGGGGTTAACAGGTGGTTGACTGGATGAGTATCAATCAAGTCATATTCTGTCCACTAGTGAGGATCATTACTACTTCACCCTGGGGTGGAGACGGAAGCTTTTCTCTTGACGTAATCAACTGGCATGTGGACTTAGACGAGCCTTTGAATAAACTGTTTTTATTCTGGTCTTGGGGGTGGGAAGGAAGGAAATGGTGGCTCAGTTCTGCTACTTTGTGTGTTTTTCTCCAGACTTACTTAGAAAAAGAAAAAATAATTAAACATGCAAAAGTATCCAATAAGAAACAGATCTGTTTCACAAGAAAAGTCCACTAAGGTGCACATGAGCCACATGTCAGGTGGGCTGCTCAGCGGCCTGGCAGCCTCCCACCTGCACCACGTTCCTCTTCTACTCTAAGTGCTGAGCCCATGCGTGCTCTGTGGGTGCACAGAGGAATCTGTTTGTCAAAAGCCTGTGTTCAGTGACCTTTAGAGACACCTTTCTTCTACAAGAGGGCCCCCTGGGAGACGGAAGGAAGAGACACTTAGGAGACACTTGTGCTACCCCCTCATGGCTGCACGATGCTCTCTGGACCTGAGAGAGGAAGGAGGCAGCAGAAGGGAGCACGGGCTGCTCTCTTTTAATGTCCAAACTGGCTGTGAAGGCATGGCAGAGGAGTGCCAGACTGGTCCTGGCCGCAAGAGCCCTGCCTGTCTGCTTCCTCCATCTAAGCTGAGAACATGAGGGTAGTGACTAATTATAGTCCCGAAATTGGGCATAGTTTGGAATTTCATTTTTAAGTTTTTTATTTATTTTGAGAGAGAAGGTGTGAGTGGGAGAGGGGCAGAGAGCGAGGGAGACACAGAATCCAAAGCAGGTTCCAGGCTCTTAGCTGTCAGCACAGAGCCTGATGTGGGTCACAAACTCAGATCATGACCTGAGTCGAAGTTGGACGCTTAACTGACTGAGCCATCCAGGCACCCCATAGTTTGGCATTTCATTTTTTAAGTTTCTAAAGCATATTCGGTACAAGATGAATATAAGCACGCACGGAGCAGTGTCAAATCTTCAGTCAAATTACTACTCCATTTTCAGGATTACTGCTGCGTTTTTGGAATTGGTGTTATATGAAATCTTTTATTTAACAAGTGCCAATTTACTTTCTGAAGAAGAGATATTAGCAATAGTGTGGTCACTTCAAAAGAACCATCACACAAAGTGATGTATCTTTTGTTTAAATTAGTTCAAATCTGTTTAAACTGTTCAATTTAAAAACAACGGACTCTGTGGGATGCCAGTCCGCTCTACTTACCCGGCCACTTTTCAACACTTCGTTGTTCTCACCCAGGGCTAGCTCTGCAGAGGCCTTACAAAAGTCAGCGAGTCCCGCGATGGGCAGGTATTCTTTGTCCAGATTTTTTGCAGCGATCTGGGCTTCTGCCTAGACGAGAGAAAATGCACCCGCTTAGTTTCTTCTCCTTGTCTGGAATTACTATGATTAATATTTAATGTTTTATAAGATAAAACATATATATTAAATGTAAAGGAAATATAGTCTTGTTTTTAATTTGGAAATACAGTCCAAGTAAAGGGTAAGTATTACATCTGAAACTAATATTATGTTGTACGTTAACTAACTGGAATTTATTTATTTAAAAACATTTTTTTATGCCTTTATTTTATTTTGAGAGACAGAGAGTGAGCGGGAAGGGGAAGAGAGAGAGAGAGGGAGACATGGACTCCGAAGCAGGGGCCAGGCTCCAGGCTATGAGCTGGCAGCACAGAGCCCAATGCAGGGCTCGAACCCACAGACTGTGAGATCATGACCTGAACCAAAGTGGGACGCTTAGCCAACTGAGCCACCTAAGGGCTCCAACTAATTGTAATTTAAATAAAAATTTAAAAATACAAAAATAAAAACAAACTATAAAAAGAAGAAAAAGCAAAATACTTGGTATTTTATACTGCAGAACAGAAATATTTCTAATTTTTAAAATCAGATTTTGTTTTTTTTATAGTTAAGTTTCCTATGAATGGGTACACAGTGTTCTCTTGGTTAATATTTAATATAAAATGGCATTCTTTGGAATGCACAAGAACAAGGTTTACGAGAACACTTAAACCACTAAGAAATAGATATAAGATAATAAAATCAAACTAAATGCATAAAATAGAAGTATTACAAGGTATACGCCAGTCTGAGAACTTTAAAGAGTTAATAGTAACAGTTACATATCTTCACGCTTCGGAGACAGAGGTGTGGCTGTCCCCTTAGCTGTGTGACTCTGAGCACTTAGTAACCTTCCTGAATCTCAGCAGAACGGGGGAACAACTTGAAGTAAGGTACAAGAGCGTGTGGTGGTGTCCTGTCTGCAAAATGGCTAACACTCACTCGCGGAGTCCTTTAACCTGAGACCAGAGCAGTCCCCGCAGGACTGGAGACCCGGCAGCCAGCAGTCTTCAGCACGACTTCTCACAACCGTTGAGCCCTTTTTTTGTACTCAGAGAACTCTAGAGATGACACCTAGCCCACACTCCCACATTTTTAGAAGAAATTTCTTCTTCCAGTGGTTCATGCAGGCCATGTTCTACTACTTCAGCGGCTCACGACGGCCGAGCCATTCTGCTGTAGTGTGCAGCTCAGATGATCAGGGAGTTCCTTACCCTAACCCGGAAGTGTTCTTTTGCAACGTTCACTGGCTGTGCCCAGTTCTGCTGTATGGAGGAATCACCCCATCACCACCCCACTCTCGGAAGTGACAAAGAAGCATTCATATATCAACAGAGGAGGTGTAGATGGAAAGAAAACTCATACTTTCTTTTAAAAACCTGTTCTAAGAGAATTAATTATTTAAAGTTATAACGATAACCATCAGAAAGACTACTAATAAAACACAACAAAAATAAAGCAAATTATTCTTTAAAAATTTTTTTTAAATTTATTGTTTTGAAAGACAGAGAAAGAGCGAGCAGGGGATGATAAAAGAGAGAAAAGGAGACACAGAATCTGAAGACAGGCTACAGGCTCTGAGCTAGCTGTCAGCACAGAGCCCAACACAGGGCTCGAACCCTCGAATCACGAGATCATGACCTGAGCCAAAGTCAGACGCTTAACCGACTGAGCCACCCAGGCGCCCCTAAAGCAAATTATTCTACAGTTCAGTAGGAAGAAAGGACAGAGCATGCCTGTGTAAGAGAGCTTTATTAAACAATCGACATGAGAGAAACGGAAAATAACCACAGTAACCCTCATCCACAAAGGGCTATTCTTATCACCAAAAGGCAATGCCCTTAATTCTTGGTCCTTGTGTGCACCCTCAGATTAAACATGACATGACCCCTGCTTCAGCAGATAATCACATAAATTCAATCTAGAAAAAGACCACATAGTTTCAATCTGTCACTTTTACAGCCAAGGAGACCACAGCAGACAACCTAAGTGATTCAAGTGGTTAGTCCCAGAGCTAGACCCCAAGTCTCCGGACTCCCAGTGTGGCACTCTTTCGGCCACTCTCTAGGAGCTCCGTCCAGTTTATCCACCCCGAGAAGGCAGGGGATGAATGGCAAACTCACCTTCCGGACACTAGGAAGCACATAAGGCTTTCCATTATCGTCCCGGTAGGCACCAACTCCCAGATTCATCTTTTTGCTGTTGGTGTCTCTCTTAAAGGCTTCTGTGACACCCAGGATGGGATCTGGGGGCCCCATCTCCACATGGGTCCACCAGGAGCTGAAATGGAAAATGAACAGACATCAGTCATAGTAGCTAGATTTCCATGCCAGAGACATCTCAGATCTGCTGAAAATCCATTTCTTTGCCCAAGAATGCAGAAGACCAAATATTTTGACACACACGCAACGAGGAGAAGGCAGATCCCTGATTCATTCTGCATGTGTAGGCTTTTGAAGTAGCCCACCCTGTCCTGAATTCCCAGGTTAAAGGGCTGTGAGAAACAGAGTGGTAAAAGAGGACACAGGAGAAGCAAACCAGGGCCAAAAGTATTATGTGATACCCTCCCCCAAAGGGGCTTGGGTTTTATCTTGTTCTCAGCATTGTTAAAGAGTATCATTTGGAGAGCTTGTTAAAAATACAGGTTCCTGCGTGTCCCATCTTGGACATAATGAGAACATGTGGAGTCATTAGAGTTTTGGGTTTTTTTGGGTGGGAGGAGGGCTGTTGATCAGCTAAGAAGACGGCCATGAATAGCCCTGCATGTTTAGAGCCCATCTGGGAGCAGGGGGTGGGGCGGGGCACTGAATGCAGAGTGGTAAGGGCAGACGCAGAAGGATCACTCACCCGAGGGTTAAAGAGATGAAGGCCTGAATGAGAATGGGGCAGTAGGGCTCAAAAGGAAGACAGAATTTTGAGGTATTTAGGAATTAAAAATCGGTAAGAACTGCTTGTAACATCCTACGGATTCCTTCACTACTTAGTGAAGTTAAAAAATGCTGGACAATGTTGACTATTCTGTATTTATAGGAGAGCCACGATTTTACCTTAAAAAATTATCTCTTAACAGTCTGGGGGTGGGGGTGGAGCAGTCATCCACCCAGGCCGGGTGACTGTGTCGCTAGGGAAGCACACACCTGTCCTCAGGGCCCTGAGGTAATCTCAAGAGGCAAGAGAACTTTTTTTTTTTGGAGGCAATAGACGTTTAAAGTTCTTTTCTTTAAGTTTGTTTATTTATTTAGAGAGAATGCGAGTGAACGGGGTAGGGGCAGAGAGAAAGAGGCAGAGAGAGAGAGAGAGAGAGAGAGAGAGAGGGAGGGAG